>JAMQCK010000781.1:0-15917 GCA_024196135.1 Pleurotus ostreatus/Saccharomyces cerevisiae fusant | reverse complement strand
ACACGCAAAGGCGCCTGTCCATTGGTGACCGTGTGGAAGAGCCGTACAAGCGCCTCGACAAAGTTCCGCTGTTCGAGAGCATCTTCCGTCTCCCAGCGATACGTTCTGGACAGTGTAATGCTGAAGTTGGATGGCTACGGTTGTTCAGCATGTCTGCAGGGGACGATGGGGTGCATACACACGTTAATGACAGTGACGCCGCGCAGCTCGGGTAGTCTCCATGTCTTGCCCACAGAAAACGTCCCATTATTGTTCATCTTCGACTTGTGGATGAACCCGCTCCCATTGTTCGATTCTGCATTCTGAGCTTCAGGCCGCGCGTCTCTCGCTCCATTTCACGTACGGGAAAGCAGGATGTATCGCGGTTTCCGTCCGCCACCCTCCGGTCCGGCGTCTTCCCAGACCTTGACATGGGCGATGTAGGTCTCTTCGAGGTTGCCTGCTGCGTTTCTTCGATTAAAGACGGACTGGATGATGACGGATCGCACGTCCGACATGGCGAGGACGCGTCGAATCCAAGTTCAAGACAACTTCCGCGCCATTGACGTTCTCTCGTCACCCACGTGTCTCCCATCAGATCAATCAACTTCAACTTGCTCCCAACCTCCATCTTCTTGCCAAATCAAGTAGAAGCGCCGTCCATTCACTGCCTTTTCTGCGCTTCTATTCTTCTCTTCTAATGGCGCCCAGAAACTCAGACGCACTGCCCACTATTCAATGCGGCGAATGCAAAGGCCTTAACACTGGCGCCTACAGCAATACTCTCGCATATTTATAGGAAGGTCAGAGGGGCCTGAGATTTCATCGACCCCCCATTCACTCCTCGCCACTCTACACCGACTTCATTATCTCTCCCATCATTTTAAGGGACGCCTCTGTTGTGGCAACTCCCCATTCTATTTTCAATGACGACTGAGCCCGCTGTACGGTACACGCCTTTGGGTGCTGTGGTGTCACTCGCCACAACGACCAAGAAAGATATTCGCTCCAGCACATGTATCGCCTTTTCACATCGCCCAACCGCCTCCGAAAGGAAGCGCCTGCAGTTGTCCTATCGACTTCGACAGCCCTGTACACGGCAGCAGCAGATGGAACTGCTCAACAGACTGGAGCGCGCAGCGAATATGATCCCAGAAGACAAGGATAAAGGGCGCCGCCAATGCCCGGTGAACGTCAAGGTCATGGAGAGCATATTCTCCGGTTACACGCCTTTCTTTGACCGCGCTCACGTCGCCACCCTGACCTTGGTTACCAACCAGTACGTGCATTACACGCTATGCCTCGCCCATTTTCTCTGAACTCCTTCGAAGGCCATATCACAAGGTTTGGACATGGAGAAATAATAACCGACAGTTTCGTACACTGAAGGGCAAGCAGCGCGTTACTAGGCTTGCACGGCCTTGGTTTCTGAAGCCTGGAAATGCCATCCGTGTATATCCCGAAAAAGTTCGCGCTGTTGAGGAGATGACGTTAGAACGGCTTATACAGCTTGCGGAAGCCGAGCGGAGTCGTCAGACCATTCTCTTGGGCTTGCAAGGCTTTGCGCCAAATCACCAAGCCTCAAAGGAGGCCGCCGGCACTCTTGCACTCTGATAATACAGTATGCAGGTGGTTGACAGTTGGTCTGTACATCATAAGCGCATTGCGTGCAAGCTTGCGTGTCACCCTTGCGGCATCCTTTACTTCCGGACTCCTGCCCAACATTTGCTTTCGACTGATCATGGACATCTGGATGTATTATTTCTTCGTTCATCCTTCTCTCCTATTTATATTCATCGTCTCGCTGTATCGTGTGCATTATATAAGTCCCATTCGCTGGATCCAGCCATCTGACTGTCGTCGACACACTTGTGCACGTTCTCGCATTTTTCGTCGACAATCAACAACTTGGAACGGCCTACGGCAGGGAGCAGTGGTCGCGCGACCGCGCTCAGTCGCCACGAACAATGAATGTACGGCGGCGCTGAGCAGCACACGAAGGATTACTATATACCGAGGACGTCTGTGCCTCTTCGCCACTTCGCCATTTTGCTACTCAGAGGCAAGCTGGTGCAGCCTGTAATCATGTATCACCGCCTTGGGTCCATTGCCACTTCTCTACGAAGCCTAGTAGCTTGAGTATCGATGCCAATGTGAAGGCTGAGATGACGCGAAGGGTGAGTTCGTGGCAATACCCAGGGAAAGAGGTTGGCCACAATTATAAGAGGGCTTCCGTTCGTCGCCCTCTGGTCCGACGTCTTCTCAGCCCTTGACATGGGCGGGGTAAGTCTATTCAAGATTGCCTGCCTTGTTTCTCCGGTTGAATACAGTCTGGCCGATGATGGATTGCACGTCCGACGTAGTGAAGACCGTCGAGTCCGGGTTCAAGTCGCCTCCGCGCCACTGGCGTCCACTCGTCGCCCATGTGTCTCCCATCAGATCAATCAATCAACTTCAACATGTTCCCAACCTTCATTCTCTTGCCATATCAGGTAGAATTACCATCCATTCACTGCCTTCCTACGCTTCTATTCTTCTCTTCTAAAGGGCGCCCAGCATTTATTCTGATGCACTGCCCACTATTCAATGGGATGCGTGCAAAGGCCTTCATTATTTGCGCCCACAAACATTCCCTCGCATATATATAGCCAGGTAAAGCGATCCTCAAGCCTCAACGCCCGCTGTCCCTCATACGCACCCCGCCACTACTATATCCAAGGTTCTTCACCTTCCTCCCACTCCCGACTCTGCCTGTTGTGCTCGCATCGTTTCAGCCCTCCGCGAGCGTTATTTGTGGCCATTCTCGCTCCATCTCCCACAATGTCGGATTACGTCGTACAGAACGCACCCTTAGGTGCCATCGTATCTCACTCAGTGGTGGCACAGCGCAGTACTCCATCCAAAAGCACCCTCCACGCGTTTCAACACCGGACGCGATATGCGCGCCCTTCCGCCCAGCAGCTGCATCATATTCACTTAGCGCGTCAACGCTGGCAACGGCGCAGCATCACGAGAGAGCAGCAACAGGGATTCGCCGCTGCCTTGATCGCGGCAGCTGATAAGATCCCCAAACAGGATACCGTGGCCACCCAATTGCAAGTCAACGTCTTTGAGCTCGTCTACTCTGGACTATCACCCATGACCTGCGACGCATATTGGGCGGCCCTTGCATTAGTCACCGGAAGGTACGGCAACAGTCTAGCTACCTCTTCAGGTGTCAAGATTCATCATGCCTACAGAAGCGTCGAGCAAGTCAAAAATTGGTTCAGCAATGCTCGTCTCAAGCGCGACAAGACGGGGCGGTCTCGGGTTGTACAACTCGCGCACCCTTTCTTTAGAAAAGATGATCTCAAAGTATATCCTGACCAAGCCAGGAAAGTCGAGGAGATGACCTTGGAACGCTTTGTTCAGCTGGTGGAGGCTGAGCGAGACCGGCAGACAATTCTTCTCGGAGCGGACGGCTTCAAGAAAGGCAATGTAGCCGTGCAAGAGAAAGCTGGTACCCAGCCAACCAAAAACTCTACCTAATATTGCCCGCGAACCTGTGTTTGAACTTCTTTCCTCTATTCCTAGCTACCCTTGTCGTTACAATATACCATGTATACTATATACTTCCTCCAAGCGAGACCAATGCACCTAACTGCCGTCGACACACTTGTGCACATCATCGCATTTTTCGTCAACAATCGTCGAGTCGCACCGGCTCACGGCCGGCGACGGCGGTCGCGGGACCGCGCTCGGCGCCCATATCGCGCTAAATATCAGGTATAAAGCGGCGCTGACCAGCACGCCGACGGGCCAGACGCAGGAACTGAGGGTCATGGTCAGCGGATGTGGCGCGTGTGGCAGGGTGGAGAGGCGAAGACGTGGAGAGGCGAAGACGTGAAGAGAAGTGGCGCAACTCACAATATATATGTCGCCGCCTTGGGTATATTGTTGTGATTATTTACTTTTGCCACGAAGCCTGGTAAGTTGGGTATCAAGGCCAGGACGAAGGCGGCGATGGCGCGGAGGTTGAACCCGTGCCAGTACCTGGAGAGACGTTAGCCGCAGAAAGGCGCACAAAAAAGATCGCCGTACCAGTACGGCGCTGGTCCATGGCAATAGAGGGCCGTCAAGTTCATATATCGTCGTCTAAGGACGAACTGCACCGAGTGTAAGCACCATAAACATTATAGAAAGCGCAGTACGAACGTAGTCTGCGAGCATGATGCCACAAATTGGGCCCAAGAAAATCGAATATCCGCCGCTGAAAACATTGTCAGCCCAAGTTCACTACCCTCGGACTACGCCGACTCACAGAAACGCCGTGAACGACGTCGCCGAATTCTGTATAATCCAAGGACACGTGGCAACCGCCAGCACCGCGCAAATATACTGCCCGCGCCGTATATTGACGTATTTTGGGAACAGAATCGCCAAGTCGTTCCCCACCGCCGTCGAGTTCGCCGAGATGTTGGTGACGAGGACGGAGAGGGCCCAGCAGAAGCCGGCGAAGAATTGGGCGGGGCGGTTGTTCCAGAGTTCGCAGACTTGGAGGGGGTTCCAGGTGCTTACGCCGTATATTACTTGCGCGGCGGAGGTGACTACGACGCCGAGGATACTGAGGGAGGGGTTGGATCATTGGGGCTTATGCAACGTTATGAAGAGAACACGTACACGCAAAGTGTAACAGGCACAGTGAGCGCGAACACGTTCGTCAGCGCTGCCGTTCGTGGCGACTTCGCGTAGCGCGTAAAGTCCTGTAGATCGCGTGTTCAATGAATCGAAGGCGCTGAGAGGGTAAGGTCTAGGCTCACGCAGATGTTGAGCGCCAAAGTCGCCTTCCCGGCTATGGCAGAGGTCATTGCGGAGAAGAACATTACTGCGGGGGGTATGCTTCCCGAAGCAGTTCCTTCGCTGAAAATGGGGCCGAAACCGTGTGCGCGACCTACGGCCCAGCCAACTGAAGAAGCGTGAGCGTTCGTAGTAAATTCCTGACGGTGAGGGTGGCGCACATAACGTGAGTCCGAATATTGGCTATGACAAGGCGTCAGCCCAACTCGTCTCGTCATCCACCCGCACGCACCATAATCATGACTTTGAACAGAAACAAGTATCGCAGTTTCGATATATGAATGTACAAGCACGGAAGTTGCATCAGATAGAATAGACTGCCGTTCCGGGGTCAGCAAAGCCTCGTCATGGGGCGCTTATGATCCATGCACACGTACAAGAAGCACAGCAGCTGCGATGAGGTGACATGTGCGCTCTCCGGCAGATGGTTCGGAAAGCGCTTGAATGAGGGCCATATGGCAGAGATCATGACCGCGACGCATTGTCCTCCTGCAAGTGGGGTAAGAAAGACGAGTGGGGTAAGGAAAGATGACTCGATGAATGCGTGCAAGGGTCCTCGTGTTTTCGTGCGTACCTTGGTAGCTCTGGGTACCAAACCAGACGATGGCGGAGACGGCTCTGCAGATAACGGCGAGGGTGGTGCCGCGGATGCCAAAGGAGGCGCGCGCGAAGACGGGAAAATTGATGCCATATGTGGCGCCCACCCAGGCGTTGAGCGCGCATGCGATGGCTGCGACGGATGAGCTTCAGCAGTAAAACCGATTGCAACGACTTACAGACGAGGCCATGTCCAAGGAAGACTGCACCTATAGTGGCACCAGGAGAAAGGCCGCTCGCTACAGCTGTGGACGCGGTCTGGTACTGACTGAGAATTGTTGAGGACAAAGGGAAACCCACGATGAGTCCGATATCTTCTTACCTGATGCCTGTCAAGGTCCAGAGGGAAGGGGAACGTCAGCTTGACATGTACGAGACTTGATAGAAGCCATCGCACCAAAGCCTTCAGCAATCCAGTACCCAAGCAGGTGAAATGTGCCCCACTTGCGGGGTCCATCGGGAAGGGGGGCAACGGGAAGGAGATCCCGCTGGCAGCGAATAACCTCCCCATCACAGCCCGTCTCGAGCTGGGCATCCTCCGCCTCGATGCGCAACCGGGAGAGCTTCATGATCACAGGGGGATCGGCGGGCAGCAGCGCCACACGTTTTCGCAGGAGGGAGTCAGGGCCAACCTCCGATTCTGCAACGCAAAGGGCATTTGTCGAACTCCGAACCCCTCAGCTGGTTGCCCCCTGGATATCATGATCCTGCCGCCCGAGGCCGCGCTTGGATCAGCGGTGTGGCCGCCGTCGTCGCGCGTCGCGGCGACAGAGAGCGTCCAAACTGTGGATCCCCGCGTCGTTTGTTGTGTCCTGTAAGCGCCCGCATCGACGTTGTGGGTGCTGCAGCGAGCGGCAAGCGCGCCGGGGCCGCGGCGAGTGTGCGGCGAGCCGCCTCGACGATCGAGGCACTTGCCCGAAAGGGGAAAGCGAGCGGGTCGGAATCCAGCGGCCCGCCCCTTGCCCTCGATAAGCGCCTCCTCGACGACTTTGAGAATGCCGACACCGCTGACCAGTGTCGCTGATAAGGCGAGAGGATGGAGAGCTCGAGACCAGCAGTACCTTCGTCTTCACCGTCATGGTTAGCGACAGCAAGTTCCACCAGAGCCTGAACGGTCTCGACGAGAACCCCCTGCGCAGGGCGTGGCGCGGCAACAAGGAGGGCACCATCGAGCTTGCGTCCGTGCCAAAATTCGACAGTCCCTACGACGAGCGGGAGTGGATCAAGGTATGTCACTACTTGCGAGACTTTGAAGCAAATAACTTACCTTATATCCACAGGCTCATATGGCCGCTGCCTTCCGCTACTGGGGCAAGCTCGGCTTTGGCGAAGGTGTCTCTGGCCATATCACGGTTCGCGACCCGGTTCTCCCTGATCATTATTGGATGAACCCCTTCGCGGTTCACTTTTCTGTTATCACCGTAAGTCCGCGGCGCAAAGGTGCTCGGCAGCATCCTCATACCTCTTTGCAGAAATCCCACCTCGTCCTCGTAGGACCCGACGGCTACGTCTCACCCCATGGCGCTCAGCTCCCCATCAACACCTCTGGCTTCCACATCCGTATGTGCTCACTCACCTATGCTGGAAGTAATGTTGACGGTCGTATAGACAGCGCCATCCACAAGGCGCGCCCAGACGTCAAGGCTGCTGCCCACTGCCACTCGGTCAATGGCAAGGCGTGGTCCGTCTTCGGGAAGCCCATCGATATCTTGACGCAGGACGCTTGCTTCTTCCACGACAACTTGGCCGTGTACAACAACTTCGGCGGCGTCGTCCTTGCGCAGGAAGAGGGAGAGAACATCGCGCAAGCGCTTGGGCCTAAGCGCAACACCTGCATCCTCCAGAACCACGGTCTCATGACGCGTAAGTACGCGAGATAACGAACGTCGTTGGCCGGCGCTGAACCGGGTTATCTAGTTGGCAAGACGGTGGATGAGGCGGTCTACCTGTTCGCCGCACTGGACCGGATGTGCAAGGTTCAGTTGATGGTCGAGGCGGCCGCGGCCAGCGGGCTTAGGAAGACGGTGATCGACCCTCAGGACGCGGAATTTTCTGCGAAGACGCTGCAGCATTGGGAGAACATGTATGTAAACGTAAGTGGCAATTACCGTCTTCATCTGCGGGGAAGACTCATGCTTCGTCGTAGTTCCAGACGGAGTACGAGCTGTTGCTACAGGAGACGAACGGCGCGTTCCTCAAGTAGGCGTGCTGTCAGCGATGGCCACGGTTCGTCGGATGAAATTCTGTAGCTGTATATTCCTTCTCTTGTTGTATTCTCGTAGGATGTTCCGGTATATGTATGGGTGGATGGTTCTGCTTTCTGTCTATGTTTCGAAGAGCACTACCCTTGCTACGCTTGCGAAGTCGCGACAGTACAATCTCTGGAAGTACGCGCACACAAAGCCTGCCATTTGAGGCGTTCGCCGACCTTCGCCGGCGGCGAGCACGCGAGCCGCGTCGTGCCGCGGCCCCAATTTGGACTTGTCCTTTTCCGCCACCGCGCCGACGCGTGAACTCACGGCCTGCTTACTGGGCTTACAGGTCGTCTCTTTCGTACCCAAAACTTCTCCCCCATGCCTTCATAGATGTCCGACACGTCAATTGAAGGGTCTAATTGGAAGCTTGCGGTCTCCATACTTTCCGTGGTCGGACTGGTCTGGTATGGCGCGCTCTGGTTCTTGAGTGTCCTGGGATGCATGTCTGCGTGAGTGTAAATAATTCAGCCTCTGAGCTACTCGCTAACCCATCCAAGTCGGAAGCGCTTCCGGGTACGACCGCGCTCTCCACTAGCGTCCGCTCCCGCCTCGTCCGTCCCCGGAGTCTCCATCCTACGTCCCCTCAAGGGATTGGACACGAATCTCTACGAGAACCTCGAGTCCACCTTCACGCAAGACTACCCGAAGTTTGAGCTTCTGCTCTGCGTGGACAATGAGCACGATCAAGCGCTGACTGTCGTGCGCGACTTGCTCTCCAAGTACCCTCACGTAAACGCCAGAATCCTTGTTGGTGCGCTATTCGCTTTCCTTGCTTTCTCTTGCTAATGAATCACCAGGCTCTAGCGATGATGAAGTGGGCATCAATCCAAAGGTCAACAACCTCATGCAGGGCTACCGCGAGGCCGCGTACGATATCCTGTGGGTCATAGACTCGGGCGTTATGGCCGATCCCGGTACCCTCGCTCGCGCGGTCGACATCCTGGAACCTCCCCCTTCCAAGGTTCCGAAACGCCGCATAGGCGTGGTCCATCATGTCCCCTATGCTGTCTCTTCCGAGTCCTGCGTCGGCTCGCGCATTGAGGAAGCATTCCTCAACACCAACCACGCCAAAATGTACATCGCGATCAACACAGTCGCAGTCGACTCCTGCGTTGTCGGCAAGTCCTGCCTGTACCGCCGCTCCGACCTCGAACGCGTCAACGGCTCGCTGCGTCCGATCCCGAACGCAGACACGGATCCCAGTGCGCGTCAGCAGGGCTTGTGCGGATTGGCGGCGTTCGGCAAATTCCTCGCCGAGGATAATATGATCGCGAGCGCGCTCTGGCACGAGCTCGGGCTGCGCCACGACATGTCGTGCGACGTGGCGAAGAACATGGTCGGCAACATGTCGCTCGCGGATTACATCTGGCGGCGCGTGCGCTGGATTCGTGTACGGAAACATATGGTGTTTGTTGCGACGCTCATCGAGCCAATAACGGAGTCGCTCATGCTCTGTCTCATCGGATGTCTAACTCTTCGTCGACTGCTCGGCATCCACCCCTTCTTCACGTTCTTCCTCCACTACGTGCCTTGGCTATACATCGACCTGGACGTCTACGCATCACTAGCGGGGCACCCACTACCACCTTCGCTGCGGTGGGAATTCCTTGCTGGTTGGGTAGCAAGGGAGGTCCTCGCCTTCCCCATATACCTCCTCGCCATCTTCGGTAGCGAGGTGGAGTGGAGAGGACGCAGGTACCAGATCATCAAGAACGGCGAGGCCAGGAAGGTGACCAGCGAGCGCCGTCGCAAATCATGGTGGCGGCCATGGCAGGACACGCGACACTACGAACGACTGGAGATGGATCCCAACTAGCATGGTCTCATTGCTGTACACCACTTGCATATGTTGTACAATAGCAAGAAAATAGAACTCGCAGGCCTACAGGCCTTGCAAGTCGAAGACCTTGACCGTGTTCTCCCAAACTTGCTCGCTGAGCTCCAGCATCGACACGTTGTGCAACTGGCACATCACCCAGGCGACTGCGCCGATGGCCGTAGGTTCGTTCCTCCCCTTCACCGGCTTTCCAGCTTGGAATTTCTCCGGCTTGGTAGCAGCGGGTAGGTATAAGTCGCGCAGGTCTGGCGGAAGAGTGTCCAGAAGCCCTTTTGAGGCGTGCGTGGATGTGCAGCTGCACCAAGGGGCGTCTAGTGATATGCAGTGTGTTAACAAGGCATCCGTGAACGATAATATTGACTCGCCTGTCTCCAGCATGAGCTTATCGAGTGGTACGGATTTTGCGACCTTCAGGTTTTCCTCCGTCTTCAGCGAGCAACCGTTGATGCTACCGCTTTGTCAGCCCGAACGGACAGGCGGTTGCCACAAATGTGCCGCACCCGATGTAAAATCCCATATCCATCTGCAACGCCCTCGTATTAGGCCGCCACTCCATACACGATGCCGAGAACACTCACCAACTCTTTCGCCTCTTGCTCAGTGCCCGTGAAGCTATGGACCACACCCCCTTTGGCGCCCGCTGCGATTCCACCATTCTCGCCGAAGCCTTCATCGCGAAGGATCCGAACGAAGTCAGCGTGCGCTGCCCTCGAATGCAAAAATAACGGTAGACCATGCTTCTTAGCGAGGGCCAGCTGGGATCCTGTGTACGACGACGAAGCTAGTCAGGACAAAGCACTGGACGGTAAAGATATTTTACTCACGAAAATGCTTCTGCTGTACTTCCTGGGACGCGAAATGTAGGCGGTCGTAATCTACGCGGTGTCGTTAAGCGACTTGTGAAGTTGGCAGAAAGAGCGATTACCTAGACCACACTCTCCGACAGCAACAGCAGGCCCCTTTCCCTTGGAATTCTTCGCTAGTATATCGTCTAGTGCCTCCAAGTAGCCCTCGGGACCGCCCTTATATTTGTCGAACTCCGCCGACCGTGTTGGGTGACAACCGACGGTCGCATGTAAGCCTGAGTCAAAGCAGAGTCGGTAATCAATCAGTCGGGAAGGATTGTGTTGACAATACTTACCATGCGCCCGCGCTAGATCCAAGGCCTCCTGCGATTCGTGCAGGCTGCCGCCGGTGATGATCATGCCTCGTACACCGGCTGCCCGAGCTCGCTCAAGCATGGACGAGAAGTCATCTACACGGTCGTATCGTTTATGTTGAAGCTCTGCGTTCGTCAAGGTGGCTCACCATCATGCTTGCGCTTGCCGTGGTAACGACCACGGAAGACCGGGTCCGTCAAGTTTACTGCAACAAGAGAATAGTGAGGGCTGAATACAGCACCTTCGAAAAATATGAAGCGTACCACCGATGTCTGGATGATACGCGTGTGAGCATTGAGTGTGCTCACTGGGGTCACCGAGATCGACTAACCTATGAAGTTGAATTGCGAGGCCATGGTCCTGACAGTAGAAAAGCCTTTATATGTAGAATTATGGCTTCGAGCACAAAGGGGACTGCGAGAAACCTGTCGTATGGGCTTCAGCAATGTAAGCACGCGCAGACTCATACCGATGGTTGAAGACAAGAGCGTGCGTCACGCTCGTCACACTGTTCAACCTCTCGGTGGAATCCAGTTCGTCGTCGCGAATGATCAAGGGTGAATAGGCATAATTCCAAGATTGCAATGGAGATACGATGTACTATAGTGACTAGCTTGTGCAGGAAAACATCGACAAGAGATACAGATATGCATAGGATATGTGACCTGCGAGGATACGATATGGATAACTCGGAAAAGAAACGTCCTTCATCTACAATCGGGTCCGAGAGTACGACTGCCAGCTTGTACACCCCCTCGTACTTCCCTCTGTAGTTCAACGCATGCCTGTCATCCCCTTAGAGGGTGACGAGCACATACACGTTGGCGATGACTACGACGAGCCAAACCAGCATGCCGAAGACCTTCGCAATGATGCCATTGCTGAAGTCCACCACGCGGAAGCCACCCTCCGCGTCCGTCGCAGTGGCAGGCTCGGAAGGTAGGACAGGCTCGCGAATGGACATGATGGCCTTCGACGAGGTGAGGTAGAGGAGCGGTAGGGAGATGAACGGGAGGCAAACGGAAAGCACGACTTGGCTGGCGACCAGCAGATCGTCAACACCATCCCGGCCCAGCGAGACGGCGACAATCATGGAGGGGACGACAGCGATGAGGCGTGTCAAGAGCCGGCGTACGACCGCCTGTGAAGTCGCCCGTCAGTATTGATCGAGGTAAAAAGAGCGTAGATGGCGAACTGACCGAGACCCGCCAACGAAGGAAGCCTTCTGAGACAGCTTGACCTGCGACGGTGGCGATAATCGAGGAGCTCTGCACAATATTGTGAGTATGCGCGTGGTTGATAAGAATGCAATCCACTTACCTGACCAGCCGCAAGAAGGGCTATCGCAAACAAAGTGGCGGCAGGTTTGCCCACGAGATCGCGAATCAGGTCGTACGCGTCGAAGAGACCAGCAGGATCCTTGTTGCCCGTCGCGTCTCTGCCCGAACCGTAGAAGAATACAGCGCTTGCGAGAACGAGAATACTGTTCAACGTCAGCATCGTCATTTGTCCAGGAAGATCGTCAAGACTTACAGAGAATTTATCAATACAGCGAAGCCCAGCAGGCTACCAATGATGTCGGCGGTACCATGATACAGGTGTGCTTTGATGAAAGGGAGAGAATGGTTTTCGTGATCGGCATGAGATTTGGCGTTGGACGATGACGCGTTCGGAGGCGGCGCGCGGAAAGACGCGACGATCCATTGTCGTGATTTATTGTATAGGCTCCGTAATGTAGATGGGCGTTGCGAGGGAGGTGTGATGGAATCAATGTCCTCGAGCGAGTCCGTGCTGAGTGTTGGCTTCGGCGGCGATACACGATCTTGGGTTGCGAGCGCAGACCCCAGGAAAAGGCTATGAGGCATGACTGTTGCGCCGAGGATACCGACAGCTAGAGAGGACATGAGCTTACACCACTGAGAAGTGGAGGAATTGACTCACAAGTGTAAAGCGCGCCATTCTGGATAACATACTTGGACGGGATGAAGCCTTTGAAGGCGGTCCCCCAATTTATCTCAACCGATGCGATGACGATCAGAAGGCATATAAGAACAGCAAGCACCTGAGTCGAGTCAGTATATCGAAGGGGATCAGTAGTTGGGCCATACCAAGGCTGCTATGAGAAGCTCGAAGGGCCGAACAGGTTTGGCGCCCAGCGGGTCCTTCAAGGCGAGAAGGATGACTACGTCGAAGGCGGTTATAAGTACGCCATGCCAAAGCTCAAGCTTTGGGAACAGAAGGCAGAGGGCTATGGCTGATCCGAGCAGCTCTGCAAGGTCGGTAGCGATGATGGCGACCTCTGAGATGACGTAGAGAGGGTAGAGGGTCAACCATCGCATAAGGCGTGGCCGCTTCGTGCGTTTGTACAGCAGTAGGCGGCAGTGCGCGGCGAGGTCTAGGGGTTGGGTGAGCGAGTGCGCTGGGGGTGATGAGACAAGGCGCATACCGAGGCCAGTGACGCATCCCAGCCTACTTCCCAGAACCTGGAAACTGCTCAGCATGTTGTGAGGCCGCAATTGGAGGACTACACACCTGCAGAAACACCGCAAATATCCCGGCGAGAAGGATGACGAATAGCAGCCTGTAGCCATACTTGCTGCCTGCTTCAAGATCGACGCCCCAATTGCCCCTAAATTCGGTCAGCTACATCCCCCGAGCTGTATAATGGTCGGACCACGCACGGATCGAAGTAGGCTACCGCGCAGACTGTCCCGACGCCGACGTGTTTCTTGACGTGGACGCGCACAAATCCCGCGGCAGTTTTCAGTCTACGGGTCAGCGCTGACTGCTGTGGGCGCGATTCCTGGGCGGGCGAGGAAGCACGGGCTTCTGGGTCGACAGAGGCCATGGCGGTCGGGAGCAAGGGGTGCTATGCGCTGGCGGTGCCAAGCATCTGGTGAGGGACGATGTGAGCGAGACGAACCCAGAAGAGCGGGCGTGTTTATTCGCAGCAAGGTTTCCCTCATGAATTGTGGCGCTTCGGGGTCCGACCTCCGTTCCGCTGCCTCGGATCGGCCCACTTCCGCCTCCGAGCCATAATGAATCCCGTCTAGATGTCTCTCGTCGTCCCGAGTGCTGCTCGTCGTCGGAAAACGCGACGCCAGCGCCCTCCTCTTGCTGCATGATGGTCGGCGTCTGAGCGGGGTCCGAATGCGCAGTCTGACCCAAGCACCAGGTAGTTGGGTCGCCCTTCATCGATATGACCGGTCAGTCGGCCTCCCCCGTATGTCACTCCGCCCCGTCGGGCGTCCGCGGGCCACAGCGGTGACGTCTGCAGCGACAGTCCAAACATCAGCGTCTTTCAGAGACGTTTGAGAACAATGGCGACCATTCCGAGCAGCCACTTGCCTTGATCGCGTTTGCAACAACGGCGGACCTGCAGAGAACCGCATCGGCTTGGTTGTTTGGCGTGCCTTCCACGTCCCATTCCCTCGTCCATCGCATCATACCGGGAGCGTCTACCATCGTGACCATTGCGCACAGCGGTGCGCTGGTTCTCCCACTCTCCAGCCGGATGCGTCCGGCGCCGCCCACGTGACGGAGCTCAATTTCTCCTTCAACGCCAGAAGTAGGGCGCTTGACAAGGACAGAGGAGAAATTGGTGACGTAGTTACCGTGCTGAGATGCAGCAAATCGAGTCTGGCTTGCCGCGAAGACCTTGAACAACACCGTTTTCAACTTGAAGTTGAAGTCGTGATCAGCACGTGCACGGCATTGAACGCGTCCCCGAGCTGCAACTTGGACTTGAACTTCGGTCTGTAAATGGATTCGCAAGCTCACCGATACTTTTCCCCCGTGCGACAATGAACGTGGACATCAACGCGCGCAGGTGGCAGCGATAACATGGTCACCTGAACACTGAATGATCGTACATTCCCAAACACCGGCTTCCTTCACAAGCGGACCGGAGCTACTTAGCTTCGTGCGCGCTTGCCTACGCCTCTCATAACCTCCTCGCCACCTCTCTGAGACCACCATGGAACGCGTCAAGCAATTTGCAGCTCAGCTTGGGGTGGGCTCCGGTGTGACGGCGCTTGAGCGCAAGAGCGCCGACGATGTCTGCATTACGATGGCCATTCGGTCACCACTGTGCAAGGCCAGGAAGGGGTGCTTCAAGGACGCGCGGTATGTGCCCAGGATCATGATTCGCATCCCTTATGCTGACCGTGCGACAGGACAGACGAGCTGATGCTTGAGATCTTCAAGGTGCGCGGCCCATTCCCCGTGGGGAGGACTGCACTCACTTTCCTCCCCCAAGGCATCCATTGCCCAATCTGGCATCGACCCTGCTCTCATAGGCGACATATCTGTCGGCACTGTCCTCACTCAAGATGCTCTGTACCAGGCGCGCTCCGCCGCACTGGCTGCTGGCATTCCCAACACTGTCCCGATCTCGCACGTCAATCGCTTCTGCTCGAGCGGTCTCATGTCAGTCACGGCCATTGCGAACCAAATTCGTGCGGGTCAGATTGACATTGGGCTCGCTGTTGGTGTCGAGTCAATGACCGACAACCCCGACAAGGGCGGCCCGCCGCAGAGCGAGCTCATCTCGCAGAACACGGAGGCCGCGGACTGCCCGAAACCCATGGGCTGGACGAGTGAGAACGTGGCTGCGGAGTTCAACATCACACGAGACGAGCAGGACGAGTTTGCCGCGCTGTCCTTCCAGCGTGCTGAGCATGCCCAGAAGGCTGGGTACTTTGCCAAGGAGATCGTGCCGTTCACGGTTTTCAGCAAGGATTCTGCGACAGGGGCGCGCGTGCAGAAGGTCGTTTCGCAGGACGACGGCATCCGGTATGGCACGACGAAGGAGAACCTTGCCAAGATCAGGTCTGCCTTCCCTCAGTGGGGGAACGGCGCTACGACGGGTGGCAATGGTATGCGTTATGCCGCGAATGGGGTTTCCCTCTCATCCTCATACTTCTTCCAGCCAGCCAAATTACTGATGGCGCCGCCGCCGTGCTCCTCATGACGAGGCGCAAGGCCGAGGAGTTGGGGCTGAAGATCATCGCGAAGCACATTTCGACTAGCGTGGCCGGCGTTCCCCCGCGCATCATGGGCATTGGCCCCGTGTTTGCCATTCCGATGGTTCTCGAGAAGGCGGGCATCACCCTGAACGATGTCGACTTGTTCGAGGTGAATCGATTCGCATGAGTTTTGGCTTGGGGCTGACGTGTCGCAGGTGAACGAGGCGTTCGCTTCGCAATGCGTATACGTCCAGAAGAAGTTGGGTATCCCGCTTGACAAACTGAA
>JAMQCK010000780.1:0-15951 GCA_024196135.1 Pleurotus ostreatus/Saccharomyces cerevisiae fusant | reverse complement strand
CTCACGCTAGTCAGTCTTGCGACCGTCGATCCGAGTCCTCGCTCTTCGAATTCTCCTCCTGGCATGCAATGAGGAGGCTCACCTACCGCTTCCAAGCGCTATGGCTAGCGAGAATAGCTGTAGTCCTACATAGCCAAAATCTCCTGGTATCTCTGCACATACACGCGCTCTTAGCTTCTGGACTACAGACGAGGATTGAAAGCCATTTCCATCGACAACTGCTCTTCACACGAGCTCTATTCCGAATCTTCGCTACCTCTTCTGCTGCGTTATCATGCTTGGCAACGACTCGGGCCACCGTGACCTGCCCTAGGTATATGGAATTTACTGGACATGCTTCTTCCGTATCCGTATCCTGCTCGAGCTATGGTCGCCTGCGGTAGTCAATCCTTCATGTTGTTTCTCCGCGGCTCCACCCACTCGCGCTGCAACGCTTCAAGCTCGGATGGTGGCCTGCGTATAAAGACCACTCATCTTCGTCTACTCAGACCTCAGCTCGCTCTCGAACTCCTCTGCACCTCAACAAATTTCATCCTCGCTTTTCACTCACAATGATCCTCGCCTCCACCCTTTTCCTCGCCCTCACCGCGCTCAATGTGGCCGCAAAGCCCACCGCCCGCGCCGCCTCCTGCACCTTTCCCTCCCCGCCATCCACGAGCTCGCTCTCCGAGCCTATGACCGTCACGGGTGACTTCGACGGTGGCAACGTCCGCTTCGATCGCGGTACATCGTGCACGGGACAGGCCGAAGGCGGCGACAGCGATGCGGTGTTCCTCCTCGAGGAGGGCGCGAGCCTGTCGAACGTGGTCATCGGCGCGGACCAGGCGGAAGGCGTGCACTGCTTGGGCTCTTGCACCCTGACGAATGTATGGTTTGAGGCGGTTTGTGAGGATGTAAGTGGGTGGCAGAGTCTCGGGAGGATATAGTGGCTGATGGGAAACTATCAGGCCATCACCATCAAGCAAGACAGTGGCACGTCGACCATTACCGGTGGTGGCGCCAAGGGCGCGGAGGACAAGGTCGTTCAGCACAACGGCGGCGGCACCGTCGTCATCGACAGCTTCTGTGTCCAGGACTTCGGCAAGCTCTACCGGTCATGCGGGGTGAGTCTAACTTGCTTCTCCTGTTGAGTTCATTGACTGACTTATCTTTTTCTCAGAACTGCGATGAGTACGTCTTCGAGTAAGCCCTTGCACCTCAAAAACGACTCACGCCGTTTTCAGCATGTACGAGCGTCACGTCGAGATAAGCAACATCATCGCCTCGGACGGCTCCTCGCTCGCCGGCATCAACAGCAACTACGGCGACACTGCGAAGATTGACGTGTAAGTCGCAGTTGCCCGCACGTCTATGTTCGGACTTGGCCGTTCACATCGTCTTCCCAATTCATCCACTTGACCGCTCGCTCGTTCCCTTGACTCTTCCATTCAGCCTCTTCTGCCCCTCCTCCCTTCCCCGCGTCCCATTTCGCGGAGTGTGCGCCCGCCGTTCATGTGTCATTGCTTCTTTCGGCGCGGCGCGCTAAACCTTCACATCGACCCACCTAACTCACCGTGACTGACAACGCTCTCCGCAGCGCGTCCTCCCAGATCGACGACGTGGACTCCATCTGCGACACGTACGAGGGCAACGACAATGGTGACGAGCCCGAGAAGCTCACCTCCAACGAGTCAAACGAGTACTGCCAATTCTGAGCGCCTCGTATCACCGCAGCGCTGGCTACTCCCCTCGGCGCCGTCGGAATTCATCGCCTTCGCCTCGCTAGGGTCCCCCGGAACAGGCTGGCGCTCATTTCCGAAAAAACACATACACGGAGCAGTGATTGGGTTCAGAGGTCGTCTTCCTTTCTTTCCTTTGTTGAATTAGTGGCACATGTGTTGCGTAAATCTTCTCTGTAGCTTCGTTGTGTTAGCCATCTTCTGTTGTATACCATGCGTCGCTGTGTGCCACGCAGCGCGCCGTTTTCGTGGCTTGATGCCTGTATGAATTCATTGTGCTGCGGTCTGACAGTCGCTCGCTTCCGCTGGTACGGCGCGATCCTAGGGAAATTTTTGCGAGTGTCCGACGTTGGCGGCGAGGTTGATGCTGAATGAGGCCGGAGTCGTACGAGGATAATGATTGCCCACTGAAGAAGGCAAGACAGCCAGTCCATTTCACCTAGCAAAAACTCTTCATGTACAGAGAAAATACCACGATTGTAAGATAGAGCAGCACGACCGACCGACGATAGACCTGAACAGCATTTGACACAGAAGGAAAGCGATGACGAACGAACGGTCCCAGACAGTGTGAGGGGCGTCTGGTGGCAGGGAAAGAGTAGCATGCATGTTGAGGGTGTAGCTAGAACAGGGTCTCCTCGTCCCGCAAGTACTCTCCGACGTCCCTATAATTGGGTGGTGAGCATGTTGTGGCAGCGGGCGGAGGTGAGCGGGCGGTGGCGGGGAGGATACATACGACTGATGGAAGACGATGATGGCGGTGGGATCGAGTTTGCGGGTGTCGACCGTTGAGCGCGCTGTGACGCCGAATCCCTGGGCGCGCAGCAAGGATCAGTACACAAAGGGAAAGAGTGGTCCGCGTAACGAGGAGTACGTACCAATGGTACGTCGCTCATGCTGTACACGACAACCCCTTGGTGTTCTGGGGTGTCTTCCGTTATCCGCCCAAGGTGCGCTTTCAACACATGGTTGCCGTAGAGGAAAGGCATCTCGCCGTTCGGTTTTATCCAGACCTGAGGCGAAGGGGATTGTCAGCGCGTGAGGAATACAGTGAGAAATGAAGGACGATGGACACACCTTGTACTTGGCGTACTGTGCAAGGTGGTCGAGGGCGGTTACGTGGAGCTTGAAGGTGCCGCCCTTACTGAACTTGCCGAAGCATGTACCAAGGGAGACGAGATTTGGGCGGGCAACGGAGACGGCGAGCTTCATGGAGGACTCTGGGACGTAGAAGACGCGGTCTTTGTGCAGGCGGAAGCAGTACGGTTCATCTTTGCGGTCAATGAGCGATATAAGATTTTTGCCCTAGAGTGCGGGGAACGCGGTAGATGGAGGGGAAGAGGTGAGGATCAGTACAAGGACGAAGAGATAAAGATTGCTACACACGATGAAGTTGGAGAGCTTTGTGAAAACTGCCTTGGACTCGTCCTCTGTGAGTGGGCGCATGGTGGACGGAGGAGGAGTGGGGAGACGAGCTGGCCTCCGATGATAGACTATTGATTTGAGATCACCCCGATCGGACGGCCCCCGGCCCGACTAACGCCGGCCTGCGCGTCGGGGAACGCGGCGACGCGTCTTGATCACCTCGTCATCAGGCATGTCGACCGCCCCCACCTTTTCCTCCTTCCCCGACCTC
Source organism: Pleurotus ostreatus/Saccharomyces cerevisiae fusant (assembly GCA_024196135.1). Classification (NCBI taxonomy): domain Eukaryota; kingdom Fungi; species Pleurotus ostreatus/Saccharomyces cerevisiae fusant. Next base: position 12,597 of record JAMQCK010000780.1, on the reverse strand, counting down.
GACCTGCAACCCAGTCAGTCCAAAAACAAAGACAAGCCCAAGGAAAAGGCTAAGAAGCGGCACAGGAGCAGGAGCAGGAGTAGGGACCGCGAACGGCACAAGGACAAGGACAGGGAGGGGAAGAATGATAAAGATGGCAAGAAGAGGAAAGACAAGGACCGTCATCGAGACGACAAGCGCGACAAAATCTACGAGGAAGCCTACGACATCCGCAAAGACGAACGCGATGCTGGTCTGCGCTACTTCTACAGTGACCGCCGCGGTGATCCTTTGAACATCACCTATGGTCGCATTCACTCGGGAGACATCCCAAAGTACAACATTTATCACCGTGCGTTTCACTGCCTCCTCGTCCCCTGACATCTAACCAAGCGTAGGCGGCAGGCAGATACTCGGTCTTGACTCTGCGTGGGTCGCACATCGCACGGGGCACGGCGTCGAGGTGTTTCTCCGCGGGCCGCGCAAGGCGCCTGCGCTGACGGATGCTCGCACGCGCGCGCTTCTTGCGCAACCTCCTACCCAACATATCACTGCAAATCCGAACAAGTACCCCGAGGTGGACGGCGTCATTGTCGTGCCCAGACGCCATCGTGCTGCCGCCGAGCCAGAAGACTCCTATCGCGCTATAACCGCTGCCGACCGCGCGCGGGATGACTCCGACTCCACATCAGAGGAGGAGGACGAGGCGAGCGAGGAAGAAGAGGACGATGGCCGTCCCACTCTATCCTACCACCAAGAGAAACTCGCACAGCTCAATCGCCAAGTTACCGCAGAACCCACCAACGAGCATGCCTGGCTCGACCTCCTGCGCGAATCTCTCATTGATGTCCCACCCGACACTAAGAACGCCTCAAAAGCTCGCGCAGAGATCGCAACTGCCATCCTCGGTCGCGCCCTCACGCTTAACCCGCGAGCATTGATCCTGCGTAGGGAATATGTGAAAGCTGGCGAGGAGATCTGGCATGAGAGTCGAGTGCGCGCAGAATGGGAAGCAGCGCTGAAGGTCGGCGGGCCTGATATGTGGATGGAGTGGTTGGAATGGCGGATAGGGCAGGCGAAGGATGCGCTGGCTGGTATCGTTGAAGATGCTGGTCGCGTCTTGGCGAACACGGAGGATGATCTACTGAGGGTGAGAGTGTTGTGGAGGATGGCAGAGTTGCTCAAAAGCGCAGGTAAATGCGCATATAATCGATTTTGTACACTGCTAACGGTCTTGTCAGGCTACATTGAGCGTGCTAACGCGCTGTTCCAAGCTCAAGCAGAATGGTAGGCAAAAGTCTCTATGCTATCCTGACTCTTTTTTACTCGGCTCCCAGGATTACGCACCTTCCTCCTACTCTGAAAGACCTTCCATTCACCCAACAACTCGACGAACTCGAGGAATTTTGGGAATCCGAAGTCCCCCGCATCGGCGAACCCAACGCTCCCGGTTGGACTTCCTGGGTCGCCTCTGGAAAGCCCACACCTACGAACCTCCCTACTGCCTCCACTTCCTCCCGCCTTCCCCGCCCACCAACTGCCGACCCCTACACCAAATGGGCTCAGGCCGAGAAGCTCGCCGATACCTACGCCTGCCTCCCCACCCGCTCACTCGACGAGTCGGAGGACGCGGACCCGTACTCGACGATTATGTTTTCGGATATCCGGCCCTTGCTGAGTCCCATCCGAGATGAGGCAGCAGTGGACGCGTTCAGGAAGGCATGGCTGTCGGTCTTGGGGATCTGGGTGCCAGGCAATGAAGCGAAAGGCGAGTGGGACGATCGATGGGCGTGTTCACACCTCGGGCGGGCGAGCTACGTGAAGCGCATCTTCCAGCAATACACGACACAGACAAACGTGAGCGCGGACGCCGTGGCGGGCGTGCTCATCGGTCGCGAGCTGGCGTACGGGGATGTGTTCGGCCCGGTGAAGAGCTGGGGTGGGCGAGATGTGGTGCGGGCGCTGGAGGTGAATGTGAGGAGGGAGAAGGGGAAGGAGCGTGCGATGCTGTGGAGGGCGGAGGATGTGGAGGATGTAAGGGAGGAAGTTGTGAGGATGGTGTTTGCGCAGATGAGGAGGGCGCAAGGTGACGAGGAGTGGGATGCGTTGGCGTTGGGTTTTGAGGTAGCGCTGGGGCAATGGAAGAGGTATATTCTTCGAAATCACAATAGATCAAAGTATGCTAATGGTCTCCACAGTGCTACGAAGCTGTCGCGTACGTTCCTTTCAACAGCGCGAGACTCGCTACCGCATTGGTGTATGCACGCCCAACTGGAACGCTTGCGAGGTCGGCTGGACGATGCGCGCAAGGTATACAACACCGTCCTCGTCGCCTCACGACCTGCCAACACCGAGCCGGGCGCGGCTCAGCTGTGGTGCAATTGGGCAGAGATGGAATGGCTGGACGGCAAGACAGACGAAGCTCTCAACGTCATCATGAAGGCCACCAACGTCGAAGGCCAGGGAGGCATCGCCATCCTGCGCGCTCGACGCAACCTCGAGGAAGCCATCAAGACCACACCCTCTCCAGACAGATGGAAAGACCGCGAGGCGTGGGTCAAGATGCTGGCTCTCTTCGAACTGCTGTCAGCGAAAGCGCTCCCACCCGCGCTCGCCGTGTTCGACGCCCACGCCCCCGCTTCCAGCCTCGCGCGAGAAAGCATGGCCATAGCCGCCCTCATGGTGATCTACCGACACAGTATCGTGTTACGGACGCCCACGCCGCCAGCGATTCTTCGGGAGCGCGCGCGAGCCGCGCTAGACGAGTTCCCGAGCAACAGCGTGGTGCTCGCGATGGTGCTCGAGGCGGAGAAGGGGCAGGCGATTGCAGGGTACTTGCGGGACCTCCGTGGTGAGGGTCACCCAGCGAAGGACGTCACTCGACGTGTCATGGACGTGTGGATAGGTGGATGGAACGGGAGGTGGCAGCTCGAAGCCGAGCGGACACGCACTGGGCTGGCGATGGCGGTGGAGAGAAGTCGGTGCGTGGTTCTGTTCGTCACACGCCTGACATGTCAGCTCACTACTCGCAGGACGAAGGGCTGTGCCATGTTATGGCGCCTGTTCATTGAGCTCGAGCTGCGTTCTGGCGATTTCCAGAGCGCGAAACGCCTACTTTATCGCGCTGTACGGGAATGCCCGTTTGCTAAAGGTGAGGCTAGGCGCCGCCACATTCCAACACCGCCGCTAATGTTCTGGCTTTTCGATCTAGAGCTATACATGATGGCCTTTGACGCGCTCCGGCCGGCGTTTAGTGCGAGGGAGCTAGCCGAGCTGGGGGATCTCATGGCGGAGCGCGATATCAGGATGCGACGAGGACTGGACGAGATTGAGGTGGGAGGCGCGGAGGAGAGCAGCAGCAGCGAGTCCGAGTCTGACGGGGGAGATCGCGAGCTAGAACAACAGGCTCGCGAGTACCGGCGGCTGATGCCTTACTGACCACTCATTGTTCCGTGCCGTGCCTCGTGTCCGCCCCTTCATTTATTGTCTCGGCGTGTAAACATACGTAAATAGAAGGATGTGACTATGTGACTGGACGTCACGTCAACACTTCGCTCCGCACCATCGTCCACGTTTTTCCAGCCTCTGGGCGCGAAAATTGCCGACGACGACGACGACAACCAGCGCACGGCTTAGCTGTTCCCCCCACTGATTTCGTTCTCCAATTTCCCGCTTTTATCCCCTTATCCCTCGATTACCGCTACCCTCGCTTTAATTATTCCGCTGCACTCCGCAAGCCCCCGCCCTTCCTTCCCCCCGCCGCCCCGCCGCGGACAAGCAGCACCGCTCAGTACCCTACACTCGCATAACTATGTCCGCCATCCCCGCCCCCTCCCTCGTCAAGGAGGAGTGGCCGGACGCCGACTTTGATCTCCCGGAGGGCGACCACCTCCACGCCATGTCCGACAAGGAGGATGACGACGATATGGACTGGGACGCCGAGATGGACCTCGGCAAGACCGGCGGCGCGAAGGCGAACCCTGCCGCGGCCGGGATCGTCCACCGCCCAGTCGCATCCTCCTCCATTCGGGGCATGACGACAATACGTCCGCCCATATCCTCCATGCCCGACTTCGACGAAGACGAGGACGACGAGGGCGTATCCACTATCAAAGTCACCGCACTCCCGAAGCCCATCCAGCGCCAACCGTCGAAGCAGCAGGAGAGGCCGACGGTGATCGACGAGGACTTTGAGGACGCCTTTGCACTGCCGTCGGATCTGACGCAGCTGTCATTGGCGCCTTTGTCGCTGAATCACCGGTCGTCGAAATCCTCTTTGGAATGGGGCGACAAAGATCACACATCATCCTCACAATCCTCCGATGCATACTCGACTCTCGGCTTGGCGGGCGCCTCGCCGTCGTCCAACTCGGCCAGCTCCTTGTCATTACCTGACACGGAGACCGACGAGGACGACAGCGAGAACGACCTCGACGGCCTCGTCATTCCCACTGAGCTCTTCGACTCGGGCGCCAAGCGGCTGACGAAGCTGCTCGAGCGCAAGAAAGAGGAGATGTTCGGCGTCGAACGTGTCAAGGTGGCGAGCCCGCCCGAAGAAGACTTCGAGAACGGTCTCGTCATTGACGACGATGTCGAGCTCAGCCCCAGCCGCCTGCTCGTTCAGCAACAACAGACCCGCACCGCCTACGGTCGCAGTAATAGCTTCCCCCTCCAGAAGCCATCCTCCCTCCGCCCTCCCTCGCGCACAAGGTCCGAGAACCGTGCAAAGAGCCCGGCAAATCCGCCGCCGTCATCTACGCGCCAGCTCTCGAAGATTCGGCTCTCCCCATCCCCTCCATTGCGACATACCACCCGCTCACAGACCTTCGGGACTTTGGGCAATGCCAACCCTCCACCCTCACCTTTCCTCGCCCCCAAGCCCGGCAGTCTTCGTGGTCAGAAGTCTGCGTCTGGACTCAAGTCGCCACCGCCCGCAACAACATCGCGGCTCACTCGGAAGGCCTCACTATCCTCACTCATGGATACCAACAGTCAAGCGTCAGGCTCTGGCTCGGTTTCCAGCAACAGCTCAGTGAAGGCACGATACGAAGAGCCCACAGCAGCCTCGCGGGCGAAAACACACAAGCACTCGACGACCACCCGAGTAAGTGGGGCTGAGTTCAAAGTACCTCCCACGCGACCGTCCACACCGTCATCCAACCCGTCCGCGCTACGGCTTACGATGCCTACACAGGGGAGCAGAACGGGCAAGCTGCGCCCTTCCATATCCTCTGTGTTCAGCCCTACCACCTCCGGCCCCCAATCCCCCATGTTCCGCACCAACTCCCCCGCTCCCCGTCCCCCCTCCAGCCTCTCGAAACAACAACCCCGTCCGATCGCTGCACCTCCCGCCGCGCCGCGGTTACTGCGGAAACCGAAGCGCCCACGGACGTTTGGCGATGGCACGGAGCTGGACGCATTCGAAGATCTCCCTACCGATCGTGACAAGGAGGGACGTTTCCGCGTCCAGCCGAAGGGCTTCGGGAATCGCGTACCAGGGGGCACGTACCAGTCCAAGACGGGCACGATTCGCAGGAAAGGCCGATCGACGACGAGCAGCAGCGGTACGTTGTTACGCGTATCAGGCTTTGGCATCCGTACTCATGTTCTCGCAGAGAACCTCAATGCTGCGTATCAGGCGTCCGCGAATCAGCCGAAGCGTTCGAAGACGGGCGACAACCCTCTGAAGAAGTCGAAGAAGTCGCATGGCAACTCTCCGTCGAAGAGTGGGATACCGAGGAAGAAACCTACCCTCATCCGCAATCTAGGCGGTGTGGGCGGGCCAAAGGGTATGTCCTTCTGCTGGGGTCGTATCGCCCGGCACTCACGTCATGCAGTCGTTGGTGACATGAAGTGGAATCCCCACACTCTTCGATGGGAGGGGAACGACCAGGTCCTTCGCGACTTCGATGCCGCCATGGGCACGTCGACACGGCCCGCCCTCATTACCCACCTCACTGGCTCCTCTGCCGGCTCCCCCGTTGGCTCGTTCGCATCTGGCGCAAGGATAGTGGGAAACATGATCTTCGATCCCCAGCGCATGTGCTGGATATCGACATTACCGCCAGAAGACGACGAGCCGGACGTCTTCGCTAACCTCGCAGATGACGAGAGCGAAGATGCCTGGGAGACGAAGGGCGGCACGATCCGGGCGTCGTTGGGCAGCACGACGTCCGAGGCATCGGCGGCGTCCACCGCGACCACCAACTCGCCACCTCGGAGCGCCTCGCGCAGTCACATGCGCACGGTCTCCGAGTCTGGCAGTGAGCACGAGCTTGGCTCTCGTGCATCGCTCGTCTACGACATCGATGAGAATTTCGTCGAGAACACAAGACGAGCGGAGGAGCGGCACCGGCAGGAGATGCGCAGCTGGAGGAGCGCGCTAGCACGCCAGGACGTGTTCGATGCCCCCGATCGCAGCTATTTGTACGAAATCCGCGCACTGGCTACGCGACAGTATTGATCACGACACGGACTCATTGACGACCGTGATGGCTTTCTCTCCCTGGCTACTACTCTACGCGCCTTTTATTTGGTGGATCTGGGATCCTGTTGTTCATACCGCGCTGCGCCCGACGACCCCCCTTGTTGTGTGATGCTACTGTACTGTTTGCTTTCTTGTCAATAGGCCTCTTGCTATTCGGTCATTCCTTTGTTTCTTATTTTTCGGTCTATGTCCACCTGTTTTCGCATTCACTATGTACCCCCTCATCTAGCCAGCATTATGGAGAAATATGACACGCCCTTTTCACTCTCGAATTTGGTGTGATGAGTGATTGAATGACTTGACTCCGACGACGATCATGGCGGCGCTTATCGGCTGTAGACATCGACAGCGGACTTGCTTCCCGCCGCCATCTTATGGCCAAACTAGAGGCTGGCACCGGCCGGATATGCCTTTCCCTTCTTGATTCCTGTGCTGTCTTCTCTGAGCTCTCGGCGACATACCCTCTGAAGCTCTTGTCACCTCGAACATCGCCTGCAAATGTTGCGGTTATCTATATTCTGAGCTATGGAGGCGGTCTAGTTGGCGGCGATCGCGTCTCATTGACCGTCGCTGTCGAAGGAGATGCAGTTCTGGTGCTATTATCACAGGTAAGCTACCCCCCTGTTCAACATTTTCTGGACGATAGTTCAATTACGATCAATAGGGATCGACGAAAGTATTCAAGGTTCGGCCGGGCGTACGTCTGGCGAAGGTGCACACGGACACGACGTCGCCAATCACACTGCAGAACTTCACTTTCACCGTCGCCGACCGAAGTTGCCTGTTCCTCCTGCCCGACCCAGTGACTTGCTTTCGGGCCGCGTCGTACAACCAAATACAGACTTTCCACCTGGCCCGCGCCGCGTCGCTTATTGTCCTCGACTGGGTTACGTCGGGGCGCAAGACGCTAGGAGAAGACTGGCTCTTCGCACGCTACTACAGCATCAACGAGATCTTCGTGGAGGGCCGGCGGGTAGCGCGGGATGCAATGCTACTCGAGGAGGAACCCGAGGACCCGCGCGTGCCCAGACGAACGCTCGCACAACGATTGGCACCGTATTCGTGCTACGCGATGCTTTTGCTCTTCGGTCCAGCGACGCGGGAGGTCGTGAAGGATCTGGAGGAGCAGTACGCGAAGATCACGGTCTTCAAGCGAGGGGCACCAGACAATCTGCTCTGGTCGCTCAGCCTCGTTGACTCCGCCCGCGGCGCGGTCGTGCGAGTGGCAGGAAAGGAAACGGAGGCGGTCAAGCACTGGCTGAAGGACGCGCTCCGGAGGTTGGAGAATGTCGTGGGCCCAGACGTTTACCAGAGGACGTTCGTCTGACGATGAGCATATCGCACGTTTCCGCAATACTACGGCGGCAAGAACCCTTCACGAATGGCTGTTACAGAGTAGGTGCGTGCAATAAGTCCTTCGAATCGCAAGCTGGGCATTCTGACCTATACTAGGACGAGTTCTGTCCCGATGGCGAAGATTACTCTCAATGCGAGGTTCAGGATCCTCGGAGAAGTCTTTGTGCAGTCGACTTCGTAGGCCACCCTCGTCAGCCCCATGACCACTGGCAGTCCCAATCTGCCTGCTGTCGGCCACCCGCTTGACTGCACGAAGCCGTCCTCACCAGCCGGTTAGGGCTTCACTGTGTACACTACCTGCGATGTAGTTATCTACAGCACGCCTGTGGCCCTATTTTACAGCGATGGAAGACTACTCCAGAGCTTCCCCGTTGGCGGCCGACGGCGCTCTCACGCCCCGCGGCCATTCGAGTGCTATCATCATCACGCGGATCTGACGTCCTTTATCAAGCGCCCAAAGGCGTATAAAGAGGTGATGTCGCCTGCGGAGCTATCGACGCTCCCGAGGGTCGCGTGTAGCTCACCTAGCATCGGCGCGCACCGACATGAAGAGCGATAGCGACCACGAGTCGACCTCGGCTGAGAAAGAGGTCGTCGTGACTGCTGAGCCTCTGAGCGAGAAGGATGCGTATCGGGCGGACGCGAGTCTGGAGGCGTCCGGTATCGACGAGAAGAAGCTAATGAGGAAGGTGGATTGGCATGTTATCCCATGGCTAGCGCTTCTGTACCTCCTCAACTTCTTGGACAGAGGGAACGTTGGCAACGCAAAGGTAAGGTTCCCTCGCTGCAAGGCTCTATCTATTACTCACGATACTGGGCAGTTGTACGGGCTTGAGAAGGACCTGGGCATCACAGATAGGCAATACCTCATAGCCCTGACGGTCTTCTTCTTCCCTTATGCGCTTTTGGAGGTGAGTCTCCTGGTATTGCCATTGTACTGACACTGAGTTCGCACAGCCTGCCACCAATGTGCTCTTACGGAGGCTCAAGCCTTCGTACTTTCTGTCGTTCATGATTGTCTCATGGGGTATCGTCATGGTATAAATATCACTGAACCTTAAAGGGCACTAGCTGACGATCTCCAGACGCTCCATGGAGTCATACACGACTATGGAGGTCTAGTCAGTGAGTCCCTCTTCTCCGACCGTCTGCGAACGTGGGCTCAATGAGCGTCAGCATGTCGCGTTCTCTTGGGGCTCTTCGAGTCTGGCATGTATCCGGGCATTGTCTTTTACATCAGTAGGTAAGGCGCAAATATTGATATTTACGCAGATGCCTCGCACTGACCCTACTTCAGCTGGTACAGACGTACCGAATTGGGATCCCGCGTAGCCGTGTTCTTCACGTCTGCGACTGTCGCTGGAGCCTTCAGTCAGTTGGTTCCCTCCCCGGACGTCGAGCACCCGCTCAATGGTATTGGCAGGTGGCTTACTAGCGTCCGGGATACAGAACATGCACGGCATTGGTGGCAAGCCAGGTTGGGCATGGATCTTCATCCTCGAAGGTCTCTTTACCGTCATCGTCGGAGTGCTTTCGCTTTGGGTGATCCAGGATTTCCCGGAAACGGCGAAATTCCTGAACGAGGAAGAGCGTGCGTAGAGCTTTCCTCGTTTCAGTGTTGCAATGTCAACCCTCCTGCAGGCGCTTTCATCATACGCAGGCTGCAGAGCGACCAGAAGATATCTGCGTCGGGCGAGAAGTTCGACGCCAAGTATATCTGGCAGAGTCTCAAGGACTGGAAGACGTGGGTTGCGAGTGAGTTCCTACTTCACAGCGGATGATTTGTCCTCTTACCTCGTCGTAGTGTGCATGTACGCCGGATTGTGAGTGATCGACCTGGTGTTGTACGACTGGATCTTACTTGACTTCGTATAGCGACGGCCCGCTCTTCGCATTCTCCCTCTTCACGCCGACAATCATCAATCAGGTTCGTGTTTACATCAAAGCTATAGACCTCATACTCACGCTTGCATTCAGCTTGGCTATACGGCGACCATAGCCAACCTTCTGTCCGTCCCTGTTTACGTATGGGCGTGTCTAGTCACCTTGGCCATCGGTTTCCTCGGAGACCGTATTGGCCACCGCGCGTATATCAACTTGTGAGTTCTGTTTCGACGAGAGCGACAACGAAAGCCTTGACACGATTCATAGTGGCTTATTCGGCACGGGTACGATCAGCCTGGTGCATAACTCGAGCCTCACCTCATACTACCTGACCCAGGTCTTGTTGGATACATAATCCTCATAGCGTCAAGAAATGCAGCGCTTAGCTATTTTGCCGTCTACCTGGCTGCCGCGTAAGTCTTCCCTCGACAAGTCTTGCGAAGCCCGGCTAACACAACCTCCGCAGAGCAATCTACCCAACAATCCGTAAGCTCGCTCATGCGTGTATACATGCGTCTCACTGATTGCCCTACCCATCCTCAGCGAACTCAGTGTAAGCGCAGTATTTAGTCTGCGTGGCCCGAGGCACTTACTGACCGACTGCCAGGGCTTGGGTAGCAGGCAATGTCGAAGGCGCCTACAAGCGCGGCGTCACACTTGCCATGGCTATTGGCTTTGGCAACCTCAACGGCGCCGTGACTTCCAATGTCTACGTGCGTAACGCGAGCACCATAACCTCCCTTTACAATACTGAAGTATGTGCAGCGAGCCACCGACGCGCCATGGTACCCCCTCGGCCACGGCATCGTCCTCGCCTACATCGCCATCGGCTTCATATCCTCCGCTGTCTTCCTCATCGGCCTCAAGCGCGCAAACGCCTCTAAAGAAAGCGGCGAACACGACGAAATCATCAATGACATCGAGAACAAGCACGCTCACGAGAGAAACGGCACTTACGCGACAGTCGAGGAAGCCAGGATGGACAAGGGGGACAGATGGAGCGGGTTCAAGTATACATATTGAGTAAGATACACTTGATGCGGGGGTATACAACGTGTACGATGCCCGGATACAGAATGGAATGGAAAAAAGTCTATAGGGATATCCTCTTCGACGGCCGAGCAATATCATGCCCGCCGTCCTCCGCCTTCCTCTTGCGCGATGATGCCTCAGGCGTGCGAGACCGGCTTCGCGAGCTAGCGCGCGTCTTCGTATGCAACTCAGCGTGGCAAGTCGCGTGATATAACTGGAAGAAATGGTTAGCACTGCGTTGTCATCAAAGGTATACGATGTACTCACTGTCTCTCCGTCCTTCATGGCATTCGTCCACACCCATTCCTCCTCATCCTCAAGGAATTCTGTCCTGAAGGGGTCGAAGCATACAGGACAAGATAGCGGCTTCGTCTCATCTCCGATAGGTATGATTACATGGCGCGACAGCAACTCCTCCTTGCGACGAGCTGCTTCCACTTTCGATTCGCGCTCTTGCTCAAGTGCGCGTTGCTTGCCGTTGGGGTCTACCGACGTAACCCAGTCCTAGAAGTGAAGGTCAGTCACAGTAAAGGGCATGGAACATCAGGCAAACGTACCTCACGATCAACATACAGGCTCCGACTGAACCCGCGACCCTCGTTCGACATATGCTGACGATTCTGGCGGAAATGCATGTCAAGGTGCTTTTGGTGCGCCTGCTTGCCTTCCGTCGAGTCCGAAAACCGCTGAGCGCACTGGCGACATTGGACTGGTAGGTTGTCATAGAAAAGGCTCTCGAGCACATTCCGCGGTGAGCCGCTGCATAACATAGGTGAGGCTGAGCTCGCAAGTGCCAACAACGAAACACACCTTGCATGACCTATATCTCGCAGCGACACCTTCTGACGCATGATCTTGCGCCTATACTTTCCTGACTCGCTGACCTCCGGACCATCGTCGACATCCATGCGCGTACCCGTCGACTCAGGCTTCACTGAACTCGAACTACCCTGCTGATTGGACGTGCCGATCACGCCGGATCTCACAAGACCGAGCAGGGCATTCTGAAGGCTCAATGATTGAGGGGCAGGTACAGGCTGGTTAACTACAGGAGGATACTGAACAGGGACAGGAGCGGGTGGAGGTGGCTGAGATGACCAGACGGGAGGGGCAGGCATGCGAGGGGCGACAAGGGTTCGAAGCTGGGTGTGTATGGCCTGAAGATCACCGGGGGCAACGCCAGCTTGGACAACCGCGCGTAGCTGTCAAGAAGGTCAGTCACGATCACGTAGAGAGGAAAGGCGAACACATACTTGACAGAGGACATGATAGTCGTTCTGGGCCTTTATATCGAATGGATTATACTGGGCGTAAATTTGCGTCTGCTGGATAGCATGCTCAATTTCGTTCAGCACCGTCCACGGGTTCAAACCAGTGGCTCGGCCACTGGGCTTGGACTTCGGATGCTTCTGCTTCTGCTGCTGCTTCTGAAACTTCTGCTGTTTCCGAACGGGTCCATTGACGAAGCCAGGAGGGCGCTGATGCTTGCTGACGTGGCCTGGGCCACGTTGCGCGACGTGCTGGAAGGGTGCACTACCTGCGGGCTGACCGTACATAGAGTGTATGTACCCATAACCGACTGCCCGGTTACCCCGTCGGTTACCCCCAAAACAATGGTGGGTTACCTTTCGGGGGGAATACACGAGTAACCCTTTGTGTATGACAAAACGTCTGTTCCCCGGCTAGAGGCGGCCTTTGTGATGACATGCGCCGGACAAGGCGCGGCTCAGTTTCGAGGGCTGCTCAGCCCTCGCACTCTTTACTCGGAGCGGTCTGACTTTTGCTGCTTCATGGTCCTCTCAAGAGCATCTCCAAGACCGATTGCGTTGCAATATTCGGCAAGTCGCCGTGTGGGTGCA
>JAMQCK010000078.1:0-86706 GCA_024196135.1 Pleurotus ostreatus/Saccharomyces cerevisiae fusant | reverse complement strand
TACCGACTATGTCCTGTTATGTGGCGGTCCCCGACCGGACTGGGAGTCCCTCGGGATGGAAGTGCGCGATCCGGCGCTGCGCATAGATGCGAAGGTGCATTTCCCCTTCCCCCCTTCTCTTCCCTCCCTCCCTCCTTCCCCTCCTCTCCCTCCCCTTTCCCTCCTCTCCCTCCCCTTTCCCTCCTCTCCCTCCCCTTTCCCTCCTCTCCCTCCCCTTTCCCTCCTCTCCCTCCCCTCCCCTTTCCCTCCTCTCCCTCCCCTCCCCTTTCCCTCCTCTCCCTCCCCTTTCCCTCCTCTCCCTCCCCTCCCCTTTCCCTCCTCTCCCTCCCCTCCCCTTTCCCTCCCTTCCCTGCCCCCCCGTTCCCTACCCTCATCCATTCCCTACCCTCTCCTCCTTCCTTATTCCCTTCTCCCTCTCCCCTCCCCTCCCTCCCTCTCCCTTCTCGCCAAACGACCTACTTAATACATCCCCCTACCGTCAAGCCTAACTAACTACCCCTTCGCCAGACCCTCTCCACCCACCTCACCTCGGACGCCCCACCCCTCCTCATCGACGTCCGCCCGCCGGTCGAGTTCGGCATTTGTCGGATCGAGGGGTCGATTAGTGAGTTTTGTGTTCTTCGTGATTTCCTCAATGCATACGTCTTGCTCCTCTTCGCTTCGTCTTGGCGTTATTTGCGCACCACCCCCTTCATCTCACCGCTCCCTTCCCCCCTCTTTTCTCCCTTCCCCCCTCTTTTCTCCCTTCCCTTCTCCCCTTCCCTACTTCCTCCTAACCGCCTTTCCCTCCTTTAACCGCACGCCACTAACCACCCCACCCAGACATCCCCCACCCCACCGTCCTCGCCGATCCGCGCAAGGTGCTCGAGATGGCGTTAGGCTCTCCGGTTCCGGGCATTCCACGTCCCTCGTCCGCCGCCTCCGCCCCATCGACCACGCCCGCCCCTACCTCCTCTGCCTCCGCCGCCTCCGTCTCTCCTTCTCCCTTGTCAAGCGCGGCGGCCGCCACCCCCAACCCCTCTGACGCACCGACTTCGTCAACCTTGGATAAACAGAGCTCCCCCACCCTCCCCCGCCCCCTCATCACCCTCTGCCGCCTCGGCAACGACTCCCAGCTCGCCGCGGACGCGTTGAGAGAAGCGTAAGCTTATTCCTCCTTATCTCTTACCCCATCCCCTCCCCTCCTTTCTACCCTTATCCTTCCCCCCTCCCCATCCTCCATTTCCACTCACCCCTTCTCCCTTTCCACTCACCCCCTCTTCCCCTCCCCTCCCCCATACCCCCCTCCCCTCCTTTCTCCCACCCTCCCACCTCACCCTCCTTCACCTCGCTTCCTATGCTCACCCCTCCTCACCCACCTCCCTTCCCCTAACCCTCTTTCCCTTCCCCTACCCTCTCCCCCCCTCTTTCCCCCTTCCCCCCCCCTTCCCCACCTCAACCCTCACTAACCACCTCTCAGCCTCGCCTCCACCCAAAACATGACCTCGAATATAAAGACAGACATAAACAACCAGAACACCTCAACCCTCCCCATCCTCGACCTCATCGGCGGCCTCCGCGCGTGGGCGCGGGACGTCGAGCCCGGGTTTCCTGTTTATTAGGGGTTGGGAGGGGCGGACGAAAGGGAGCGCACACTCTAACGAGGGAGGGGGGTGGGGGGGGGAGAGAAAGGTGAGAGGAGTGGGATGGGCGCAGGAGAAGAGGGGGAAGGAGAAGAGGGTGGGAGGGGAGGGAGTGGGTGGGTGTTGAAGACGCGCCCGTCTTCACCACCGACGGGGTGGGGAGGAGGGGTGGGGGCAGGAGAAGAGGGTTGGTAGGGGAGCCGAGAGGACGCGAGGGAGGTGGGTGCGGGTGGGAGGGGGAGGGGAGAGGGGGGGAAGGGGAAGGGGAGAGGGGAGGGGGGAGGGGGGTGGAGAGTGGGGGTGGGAGGGGGATGGAGAAGAGGGTGGGAGGGAGCGCCGAGCGGGGTGTGAAGGGCGACACGGCGCGAGGTACGCCGACTCCCTGCGCGAGCGGGAACGCCGACTCCCTGCGCGAGCGGGGAACACCGAGTCCCTGCGCGAGCGGGCACGTCGACTCCCCGCGCTCCGCGTCGAGGTCGGAGCAGAACGTCTCCGCGTCGCGCGCCACATCGAGCACGTCGAGGTCTATACGGAACATCTCCCCTTGGTCTATACAGAACATCTCCCTGTCGTGGTCGGGGCAGAACGTCTCCGCGTCGCGCGCCACATCGAGCACGTTCTCGTGGTCGTCCGGGACGAAGTTCGTTCTCGTGGTTATCCGGGGCGAAGCTCGTCTCGTCGGGGTAGACGAAGCCGCTACATCGTGTCCCAGCGCACACACAGCACGCCGAACGCGCACACAATACGCCGAGCGCGCACACAGCACGCCGAACGCACACACAATACGCCGAACGCACGCACAGTACGCCCAGCGCACACAGTACGTCCATCCCGACGCTCAGGCATGACGTCCCTCTCGCCGCTCAGCCCTGCCGTACAAGAGCGTGTGGGGCTGTTGGCAGATGCCGACGCAGAGGGCTGACAAATTGACCATCCGAGGGCCGGCAAATCGACCGTCAGATGGCGGGCAACTCGACCGTCAGAGGCCTCGCCAGCCGATCGCCAGAGGGCCGGCGTACCGACCGTCGGTCTTCACCACAGCGGAGCAGCCCATGGTCCGCGCGCTCGTACCCGTACCGCGGAAGATGGAGTCCGACCTCCGAGTCGTCAGAAGCGCTGTCTTCCGAGGGTGACGACCTGAGCGCCGTCTTCCGAGGGACGATCCGAGCTCGGAGGAGGAGATAGATGACTGCAGAGGTCGCAACGAGCGAGTGATACAATGTCGTCAGTGCTACCATGTCCTGAGCGCTACCATGTCCTGAGCGCTACCATGTCCTGAGCGACACCATGTCGTGAGCGGCCCCATGTCGTGAAGGACACCACGTCATTCTTCCCGCCGCAGCACCGCCATGGGCAACCTTCCCTACTCGCATACTCCTTCTGGCTGCCTCACTTCACCTCTGGTTGCCTCACTTCACCGGCGATCAATACATGCATAACGAACACGACGAAGGACGGCCTCGAAGGATATCACTATGTGGCGAGACTGGGTACAGCACTAATGTATGTGGCGAAGGATGGCATTAAGTCATTGACTCAGTCCAGCAAAAAATGAGGCTTAATGACCTGCACAATGATTTCACCCTCAGTGCATCCTCACGTACACTTCCTGAGCGCCCCACCGCACCGTTCGCCTTTCAATTCGTCTTTCCGTCCATCAAATAGCCTCGCCCACCTTTCAGCCTCCTCCCGCCGCCCGGGCACTGATTGCTCAGGTGCCGCACAGCTGTCGTTCGCTTGGCTCTTCACTCTTTTTTCTCCTTTTCTTTTTCTTCTCCTTTCCTTTTTCGTCTCCTTTCCTTTTTCTCCTCCTTTCCTTTTTCTTTCCCTCGCGCCCCCTCTGTGAGGCGACTTCTTCCCGTCCTAACAACGCAGGAACAAGCAATATGACATCAATGCGACTTGTACTGTTCTGCTACGCTGATTATACCATGGTAGCAGTCGCAAGAGTCGTAGTTCGCTAGATCGTGCATCGGTATGCGGTCTTCAACCTACCCCAAGGATCTCGGCGGGTGCCACTCGCTCATCCACACCATGCCCTCCACTCTCTACCTGCGTCTGCCACACCACGCCTTCATCGGCCTTCGCCCATCTCCACTGCCCGCGAGGGTTAACGAGACGGAGTACGTGCGCTTCTGCCCAATATCTATAGCACAAGGCTTTCGTGGCGCCTGCTGGAGCTTACGCCATTACGCGCGGACGGGACGTCTGGTATGATGACCACGGGGAACTGGACGGGGTGACCAAGGAGAAATCAAAGCCCCGACATTCGCAGTGTCAGCTGTGAAAGTAGCTCGACATCGTGCTTCCAGGATGGACGCAAGGCAACGCACAAGCTGAGCCAACACGACGGGTATTGCAATCCTCTTGTCCCGTGAAAGTCCAGCCAGTACTTTCTTCTCATATGTGGTGAGCGGTAATACCTGCCATACGTGCCTGTCTGAACCTGGAACAGCGCTGCTTTCGCTGCGATCCCTCATTTCGCGCTCTCGGTCATGAGTATGGCCCATTTTTCACACACCGTTGCACTCCCCTCGCTATACCTGGCCTGTCCGTACCAAAGGACCGGGGCATGTGGCACGTAGGATGACTGGACAGCGAAGGAGGTGCTTAAAAGACAAGACAACTCGGGGGGTGGCAAACCCCTGCAGGACGGCGTGGAATGCCAACACCTGCCTACTTTTGGCTCATGCCGCTCAGTCGGCGCGCGAAGTGACCGATACAAAGTGCCGACCTCCCCTCGAAGATCGTCATGGCACCACTTACGACCACACATCGAGGCAAAATCTGCGAACAGGCCCCGATATTCTCGTGGATATAAAGAGCAGCCAGGCGACCGCTGCTTGCCAACCCACCCAACCTTTTTCCCTTACAAGTCGCTTTCAATCTCTGTATCTCTTCCGCACACAATCAGTAAGTCGCTTCCCGCTGCGCGTGTACTCAAAGTTGACTGACACCGACCTTCAGTGTCGTCCGACACCCCACTGCTGCACCTCAGCTTCGGCCGCGACCCTCTCATGGCCCCGAGCGACCACGCCGCACATGTCCTCATCATCGGTGGCGGCATCATCGGCCTTTCCACTGCGTGGACGCTGCTTGATTGCGGCTACAAGGTCACGGTGCTCGCTGAGGAGTACGCCACGCTCGACGGCAGCAAGCCCCGCCTCACTTCCCAGATCGCAGGCGCGCTGTGAGCCACAAGTCCTTGTTCTTTCGCATACCGCGCTGACCCCTTCACCAGTTGGGAATACCCGCCCGCCGTCTGCGGCCACACGTCGGACGTGACGTCCCTCGAACTCTCGAAGCGCTGGGCAATGGTCTCCTACCACGTCTACAAGCACATGGCCGCCGACCCCGTCCTCGCGACCAAGTACAGCGTCAAGATGCGCGAGACGGTCTTCTTCTTCGACAAGCACGTCCGAGACGACGCCGAGCAGCTGCGCAAGATGCGCGAGATCGAGCGCAGCGGCGTCGCCGGCTTCCGCCACGACACCAAGGTGATTCACCAGCTCGGGCTCGACGAGAAGAAGTGGCTGGACGCGTACGAGATCCTGTCGCCGCTCATCGACACGGACAAGGCGCTGGTGAACATCCAGAAGCTCGTCGTGGCGAAGGGCGCGACGCTGGTCACCGGCAAGGTCGAGAAGGACCTGCTGGAGGTCGAGCACGAGCTGCGCAGCAAGTACGACGCCAAGGTGATCGTGAACGCTACGGGCCTCGGCGCGTGGACGCTCGCGAACGACAAGAACGTCTACCCGCTGCGCGGCGCCGTCCTTCGCATCCCCAACGACGGCCAGAAGTTCGAGAAGATCAAGAAGGCGCTCGTCGTGAGCGCCGTCGACGTGCCCTCCGACAAAAAATCCGAGTACGTGCGCCATCGTCAGTCGCTCCGCTCAGCGTCTGACGCTCACCCCCAGGTTCATCTTCATCGTACCCCGCAACGACGGCATCCTCTACGTCGGCGGCTTCTCCGAGCCCAACAAGAACGACTTTATCTCCGAGGACGACCCCAACGTCCTCAAGATGGCGCGCGACGCGGAGGACTTCTACACGGAGCTTGACACCGAGCGCCGCGACTCGGCGTTCCCGCTCGCGCAGGGCTTCCGCCCCGCACGCAAGGGCGACGTGCGCGTCGAGCGCGAGCTGCGCACGCCCGCTGGGAGCACGGACAAGAACTGGAGGCCGATCGTGCATAGCTACGGGCACGCGGGCGCGGGGTGGTCGCTCGCGTTCGGGAGCGCGCTAGAGGTGAAGGCGCTGGTGGAGGATGTGCTCGAGGGGCTTCCGGCGCATTCGATGAAGGAGGCGGCACCGAGCGTGGTCTCGCACGCGCAGGTACGCGCGCTCGTAGAGAGTGGGGCGCTTGAGGCGCGTGCCTAGAGCTGAACTTAGGCTATACGAATACGCCCTGGAACCTGTAAAATTTCGCACTTCATAGCAGCAGAACACGTCGATCGCATCGTTCTTCATACAACGCAATGTGTATCGCACTAGTACGAGTGAAGGCTGCGACCAAGCTTGGGCATGCTGCAAACCCGTGCGTATATATATGAATAAGGACGTAACGTGTATTACGGCCTTGACTTCGAAGCGAAGTGGTGTAGAAGAGTGGCAGAAAAGCGATCATCCGTGCAAGTGCTAGGGCCATAGGAAAGATGATCGATATGTAGGCCGGTGGGGCGCAGAGCAAGAAGCAACAACATGGCGCAAATGTGATCGGAGATTGCGGCAAGCGATTCAGAAAGCACCATTCTCGGTCACCGTCAACTTACCTGTGGTTTCTGACAATCTAACAAAGTCATAAAGTTGTCGATTCAGCGCCTTGAAAAGCATGCAACCGTTCATCCAGGCCATGCCGCTCTATTAGCCAAGTACACATCCCTTGATGCTGGGATCGAACTCAGGGCTTCGGCTATCCTCTCCTTCGGTGCGTGCAATGCGCGTGTCACGCCTCTGCAGCGACATCCATGACCTCCATTCCGGTTCTCCAGCTAGATGCTCTTGAGGCCCTTCGGACGTGCATTCTGGAGGCCCAATTTGATCTCACGCGCCCTCAGGTAAATCATCCCCTTTCTCAAGTCCTGGTCGTCGCTATATTTGAACGATAATTCGCAGATCAGCGACATTCAACGGCAGATCCACCGCGTTACGGCCGCCCTCAACTGCGCTCGAAACACCCACGCCGCCGTCAACAAGCTGCCATCTGAACTGCTTGAGCTCATCTTCGCCTTTGTGCAACCATCTTACGAGGACTTCGCGCCAGCGTGGCCTTCTTACAAATCCCTCGAATGGACGAGCGTCGCGCGCGTCTGCACGCGATGGCGTTCCATTGCGCTATCCCTTCCTACGCTATGGTCGACGATCGACCTATGCCATAATGACGACCCCGAGGTCGGGGAGGCGTTCCTAGCGCGCTCTGGCGCTGAACCCCTCACGGTTTTCTTTTCGACTGAAGATATTTCCCTATCACCTTGCGATGTGCAGATCCTCCAGGCCATCCTCGATCATCACGTCTCCCGCATCCACAGTCTGCACATTGCCGTGGATGTCGACGACGATCTCCAAAACCTCTGCGCGCGTCTTCACTGCGAGCCACAAAATCTGCAGAATCTGACCATCTTCGTTCGCGCGTCTTCATGGAAGCATTCCCCGAAAATATTTGGCGGTCGCGCTCCTTCCATCCGTAGGCTCATCGTGCGCGAATGCGCCGTTTGGGAGCACAACGCCTTTGCAGACCTCACGCATCTGGTCATCTGTGACCGCGTGGATCTGGACGAGTTCACACAGCAACCTCTCTTGGATTTCCTCTCCTCCTCACCTCAACTCGAGGTCATGATAATTTCTGCATGCGCGACACTAGTCTCTGATGCTGTTAGCCGACGGATTTTCCTACCTCTTCTCCGCAAGCTACAGCTTGAGGGTGACTCCGCAGGCGATTGGCCCTTGCTTCACGTCCTGGAGATACCAGATACGTGCGATGTCAGGCTGCTATTCATATATAAGCGCAATCTCGGGGAAGGACGTCTTGTATCCTTGTTGCCTCCCTCCACCCGCTTTCGGCCGCTACAACGCGACATTCACCACCTCCATGTCAGCGGGGAGCGCTGCGCGAGCTACCAAAGCTTCCTGATGCACTCTGGCCGCGTCTTCATCGATGGTATCCCCGACTTTACCTTCCTCGTTAGACTCGCGAATCCGGATGCGTCCCTTACCGTCAACATGGACGATCTTCCCTCGACAATGCCGATTACAAAATGGACGCAGTTCCTGTCGAGCGTACCTCGAATCCACTCACTGCACATTACAGGGGGACCGGGGTCTGTACGATCAGCAATTCTCGACGCCCTCGCAACGACGTCGGAGACAGGTCCAGATACAATGCTCTGCCCTGCTCTCGAAACTCTGTATGTTCACGGCTATGCACCCGAAGATCTCCTGCGCATTTGGACGGCTGTCAGCTGTCGCGCGCTCTCGGGTGTCGCGCTCAAAGAAATACACTTGCAGGAAGACATATCCCGCCACGAATATCAAACTTTGTGGGCTCAGGGTACCAGGGGAAAGGAGCGACTCGGAATCATCTCTCTCAACTCTGCCGGTACCCCAATCAACGTCCTCACGGAGTACACGAGTTCATCTTCCAAAGACTTCGGAAGGGATGTATGGGAAAGCTGGGGACCGTTCGAGGAAGGGGCGACTCGGGCACGCGAGTGGGCAACCATCGAGCGTCGACCGCCAACAGTAGTAGAGACGGACACGGCGTCAGAAGACGAGACGGACTCGGACGAGTAAACTTCCTGCGCGGCAATGTATAGCGATGCCAGTCAAGAGTTACTGCATATATTGTTCGAAACGCACACAATCAGAGCCTTCGTGGTGAATCTAGGATGGCTGGCTGTATTGAAGAGCTCTGGCCTCAGCAGCCAACAACGAATCTGCGCCTGATTCGAATGTGAGAAAGTTGTATCATCTTCATCCACTCGAAGTTCATCGACGAGCTATATTGACGGAACATCTCACGAACGTAGGCGAAACAGACCATACAAGCATATACATCGCACCATAGCCGAAGAAAGCATAAGTATTGTTAAATTTACAAGATGATACAAGTCGATTTAATTGCAGGACCATGCGTTCAGTTCTCGACAGGCAGCTCGGGCCTACCGCCGGGAGGGGTCAGCCGCGCCGTCTGGCCCACATGCCCATCCTCGTTCTCCAGCTGATCGCGCACCTGCGCGTACGAGATCGCACTCGGCGCCGCCTCCTTCATCGAGATCGGCGGCAGCCCGTCCAGCACGTCCTCCACGAGCGTCTTCGCCTCGAGCGCGCTGCCGAAAGCCAGCGACCAGCCCGCGCCCGCGTGCCCGTAGCTGTGCACGATCCGGCTGTGGCCCTCCCTGCCCGGCACGCGGCGCAGCTCGCGCTCGACGCGCACGTCCCCGATGCGCGCAGGACGCAGGCCCTGGGCGAGCGGGTACGACGGATCGCGGTGGTCGGTGTCGAGGGGAGCGTAGAACTCCTTCGCGTCGCGCGTCATCTTCTTGACGTTCTCGTGCTCCTCGTCGACGAGTGCGGTCTGATTGGGCTCAGAGAAGCCGCCGACGTAGAGGATGTTCTCGTTACGTGGGACTATGAAGATGAATCTACCGAAATGATCAGCGGTTAAACGAAGATGGGTATAACGTATACGTACTCCGATTTTTTATCCGAGGGAATGTCGACGGCGCTCACGACGAGGGCCTTCTTGATTTTCTCGAATTCCTGGCCGTCGTTGAGAAGGCGCACAACAGCGCCGCGAAGCGGGTAGACGTTGCTGTCGTTCGCGAGAACGGAGGCGCCGATACCAGAGGCGTTGACGATCGCATCGGCGGAGTACCTCGCCAGCAGATCTCCTTCCACCTCCAGCAGATCCTTCGTGACCGTCTCGCTGACCAACTTCGCTCCCTTCGCCTCGACGAGCTTCTGGATGGTCACAAGGGCCTTGTCGGTGTCGATGAGAGGCGAAAGTATTTCGTAAGCGTCCAGCCACCTTTCCTTGTCCAGCCCCAGCTCGTGGATCACTTTGGTGTCGTGCCGGAACCCCGCGATGCCGCTGCGCTCGATCTCACGCATTTTGCGCAGCTGCTCGACGTCGTTCTTGACGTGCCTGTCGAAGATGAAGACCGTCTCGCGCATCTGGGCACTGTAGTCGCGCCGAAGGACAGGGTCGGCGGCCATGTGCTTGTAGACGTGGTACGAGATCATGGCCCAGCGCTTCGAGATTTCGAGGGATGTCACGTCCGACGTATGTCCACACACGGCAGGCGGATATTCCCAACTGGTGGGCCATTAGTGGCTTGGTCAAGTGGCAGTGAAGGAAAACGACGTACAGGGCACCGGCGATTTGGGACGTGAGACGCGGCGTATTGCCATCACGCGAGGCGAACTGCTGAGCGAGCACCGTGACCTTGAAGCCGCTGTCAAGCAGTGTCCAGGCGGTCGACAGGCCAATGATGCCACCGCCGATGACGAGAACATGAGGTGCATTCTGCCCAGGAGCAAGGAGGGGCTTGCGCTCGAAGCTGAGGTGGAGGAGAGGCGCGTCGGAGGACACTGGGCGTGCGTCAATGAGGTACAAGCACAAAATTCGAATTTTGACCTACTCTTTGTGGGGTTATGCGTCTTCGAGCCGGTAAGCGTGGAAGAAGAGGAAGCAGGAGAAGATGCGAATTGGGATGTGGGACTTAGGCTCGACTATGCCACCTTTTATACCGAGAGTTACTGAATTGACAGCCTTTGAGGTCCACCAACTAGAGACCGAAGATGAGAAGGGGGTGGCGTCTATGCACGCGGATATTGCCCGTGCATGGGGTACAATGGCGTAAGTCCGTTCTAGGTCAGTCCTGAGGCTGGGCAACTTTGGTACGCCAGAAAGCTATAACCAGTCGGCCATCTCGGCGGATTACCTTACTGAATGAGCCTTTGATTGACCCCATTGAAGAGAGCTGACGGCCCTTTACTCGGAGTACTCGCCACCTTGTGGGTCCCGCCGCGGCCTTGACTTTGCATGCCTTTGAAAATTGCGTGACTGGGAGCAGACAGCTAGTTTTGAGCAGCGCATCTCCGGAGGTTACGTTTCTGCGAGAGACGGGGTGCCGCGACGGTAAGATCCAGCCGGCTCTCGAGTGTTGATGATCATTGTTCGGGACAAGGAATAGCTTTTGTATGCACGTATTTGGCCTTGACGGCGCTCCGTCCACCATTCCACTTGCGATCACTGCAGTCTCCTGCGTCCTGACTGTTCTTATTCGGATTTGTTCCTTTCCGCATCCAGACAATGTACGAGCCCATACGAGGAGGAACGCGCGGTGGTCAGGCTGAATTCAAGTGGTCCGACGTCTCCGCTGACAAGGATAGGGAGGTGTGTTAACTGCCCTTTCCCGAGATCAATTGCGCTCATCCGCTCCCACAGCACTACCTGGGACACAGCATCAACGCCCCCACTGGCCGATGGCAGAAGAATAAGGACATACACTGGTACCAGCGCGAGAAGGAGCAGACAGAAGCGGACCGCCAGGCAGAAATCCGCCGAATCAAGGAGGCTGAGGCCGAGGCCCTTGCTATAGCACTGTGCGTCCTCCAGACCATTCCCCCCACCGCTTCTGAACCCCGGTCCCTCCTCCCCCGCTTGAAGCGAGCTGACCATGCTTCTAGAGGTTTCGCACCGACCAAGTCTACGGACGCTACCGCGAAGTCCTCAGGAGCACCTGCTGCCTCCGGCACAAATGCTCTACCGATCGGGACAGGCTCCAAAGGCGAGCCCACTGCAGATGCGGGCCCCGCAGCTGTTGCCGCCATGAACGACATGCAGCGCGCACTCCAGAAGGAGGAAAAACGCCGCCGGAAAGCCGAGCGCAAAGAGGCGAAGCGTGCTGCCAAGGAAGAGAAGCGAAGCGAACGACGTCGTCGGCGTCACGGCGACGATGACTACGAGCGCTCACCCAGTCGCAGCCACCATGGACGCCATGATGAGGACGATTCAGATCGCAGGCCTGGTGACGACGGGCGTCGTCGGCACCCGCGTTCGCACTCACCTCCACCTCGTCGTCGCTCAGCATCACCGCCACGGAGGAGAGAAAGAACGCCACCACCGCGACGTGACGCGTCGCCCGGGGGATATGACGAGAAAGACCGGGAGCGCGAACGCGAGCGGGACAGGCGACGATGGGAGATGAATAATCGCAACCGTTGAACGTTTAGCACCATCACATCCCTTCCCGTCGTTTTACACCCCCTTGCTCCATTCCTACCTTGAACGTTGATTAGACTCATACTCGCCCCTTGCATATTATGGAAAAATACAATATCCCAGGCATGAAAGTATTGTCCGTGACAAGTCGTGAATACAAGAACGGAGGTGGGCAAACAAGGTCCAAAGCGACGATCCCGTACGCTGCATACACCGCTTGAGAGCTAAGCGCTAAGCAGCGTAGGTGATACTGAATCCTACAAAGCCTCGACAAGTCCATGCGTCTACAACATCGCCACAGCCGCAGCACCCGCGACCAAACCACCCGCCACCGTCGCAATCCACTCAGCCACATGAGCCGTAGCAGCAGCATTTGCCGCATCCGTACTCTGTGTATATATCGCTGTGTACTCCGAGTATGCCATCTCGCTGCCGGTAAAGGTAGGGTCGGGCATGACTGTCTGCATCAAGCTGGGAGTGAAGACATCCTCGACCTCCTGGTACTCGCCGTCGATGAGCGTGGTGTAGGTGAAGGGGGTTGGGTCGCCTGCATTAGCACCGGATGTATCTGCAGGCTGCCCGACGACAGGCTGAGTCGTGGTCTCCTCATCTTCCACCGGGGTGGTAGTAGTGTCATCCTCATCGTCGAGATCGGTAGTCGTAGTCGTGCGAGCAGTGGTGGTCAGGGTGCGACTGGATGATGTGTGAACGTCAGATGTAGATCCCATATATCCAACTTACAGAGTTTGCGTTGTGGGAAGCCCATCTTCGTCGGTGGTGATTGCTTCTACGATGGACTCGCCGCCACTGGGAGTATGAAGGTAGTGTGAGGTGCCGTGCGTAGCAAAGGAGAGAAGATCCGTCAGCAGAGCGGCGTATTAGACAGTTAACGAGTACACACATGACGACAGTCTGGGTCTGGGCGGAGACGTAGGCCGCGAGCAGCAGGAGAGGGATGGCGAAACGGAGGACCATGGTGCGGATGGAGGGTGCGGAGGTGACCATTGGAATGCAGATAGCGACCTGGTTATGTCTGCTGGTGTACATGCAGATACCGCACTGCTCAAGCACAGGCGCGACTTGGGGAAACGGCGACCAATGATCTAAACGCTGGCAAGTGAGGGAAAGAACATGAGGCTCACGCAGCTGGCATGATGAAACAGCTTCCCACGGTTGCGGGAGATGCCGAGCGGTCGACTTGTCCCGAAAACCAAAGTTCAAACTTTTCCATTTATCTGTTCGCAGTCGCAGTCGTAAAGTACAACTCCCAAGTCGATGGAAGAAAAACATTACTCTCATCAGGAACAGGAGCTATGGCATTCACTACCGCTATTGGTCGGGATTCTCATCTTCTAGCCCCGTTGATCAGCGGCGCCGGTACTGCTACACGAGAGCGGGCGCTGAGCGGGTTCCACAACCGAGCTGGCGCCTGCAGCCGACCGGCTGCACGGGCCCGATGACCCTCTTCTTTTCCACACGGGACCAGCAGGCGTATCCGGAATCAATGACCCGAGTAAGTACTGAGCCAGCGAGGCAGCGGCAGGCCTTCTGAAGGTTCCTTCGGAACAGATACGATAAACCAGACGTCCAGGACAGGTGCTGTTCTGCAGCTGTTTTCGAGTCCGCAACGCTGGAATCTGCCGAGGACCGTCCACCGATGATGCAGTTGATGTGCAGTTTCATGTCTGATCAGCCGCTGTGGATTCGGTACATATGAGCGCGTGGTCAAATTCAGCAGAGACGGGTTGCTTCCTGCGCCGACGAGCATGGCATGTCTCTCCCCAGCCTCGTACTTGTTCTGGGCCGTTTCCTCTGTGTTATTTGAGTGCTTCCTCGTTTATCATCTATGGTCTTTCGACCGCTTCAAGTGCCTTCGGTACGTCCTCATTCCCCTTCACGTGCACTCCCGCTCATCATAGGCGCCTCAGATGGAGCAGCAGCAGCAGCGGTCAGGCCGGTGCCTTCAAGCGCTTCATGACTGTGCGCCCTCTCCTCGTCTTTCCCTGATCTGCACCTCACGCGCTCTTCAGTACTCCTATCTCATCAACATACCACTGCTCATCGTGTTCTCTGTCGGTTTTGTGGTCATTAAGTACCAGGAGGGCTATGTCGACTATCCGCTGTATGGCAGTACGTTGTGATCGTCCATCTGCTCATCCTCCGCGTACTGAACAGGTCCCCATCTATCATCAGTCATCCCGAAGCCATACCCTCTTTGGTCACAAGCGCACAAGGACGCAGTGCTCCCCCTCACGCTCATCTTTTCCTTCGTCTTCAGCTTCGAGATTGTCACCCACCTCGAGGGTATGTTGGCCTATCGTCGTTCCGCGTACCTCGCTAAACTTCTTTGACCCACCTCGGTCCTGGCTCAAATCGCATGATCCCCCGTTATGCCGCTCCCTTCCACCTGTTTGCCGAACACGGTTTTTCCTACCCAGAGCTATGCTTCTGGCTATACCTCGTCAACTCTGGCGCAAACCAGCGCGATTGGTTTAAGGTGCGTCGCGACATTTCTTCAGGCGCGCCGCCACAATCCCCTAACGACGCCCATCTCCGCTCCGATCGGCAATCATGCTCACGCGCGTTCCACAGTCTCCTCACTTCAAGTTTTGGGTTGGGGGCTCCGCTGTCGCGCTCGTATACATGCCGCTCGTATGCGCGCTGACAAGGCAGGACGTGCTCAAGGTACGGAAACCATCTATCAATGGGCGCGGCGTTTCGATCCTTGCCATCTCCCTTGAACTCTGCCGTCGTGATCGTCCGCTCTGTATACACGGTCTCCTGTTTATGCTCATGTCTTCTTTTAGAACGAGGCAGCCACATTTTTCGCCGGTGGCCTCGGAAGCCTGCTCGTGACCGCTGGTTTTATACCAGTTTTGGCTCGCTTCCCTGCATTCCTCGATGCTCTAGTGCGTACAATTAAGTCTAGCAGCGAAGAATATACTCACTTCATCTGCTGCACAGAAAGGCGACGATGTCGATATGGCCACTATCACTCGTTTGACGAAATTCCATGAGATGCACGTGAGTACTTGTTTTACGCCTTCCCTTGCATGCCGTTGAATCACTCGTGTGCTTCGTAAATTAGTGGATACGTATCATCACCCGCCTCCTCTGGGTCATTCCGATTCTCGCCCTTGGTGCAGATGGACTTAAGGGAATCCCGTCCTTGCTGAAACACACCGGTGTCGTGGGTGCGTTCGCCGCCCCTCAATACGTCCAACGTCTCCTCACTATGCATACCTGACCAGACCTGCTTTCGACATGTTCAGCATTTGGATGCATGATATCAAGCGGCATTACCCTGGTGGTAAGTTCATGCGTCTTTGTTGTCGTTCGCGCCATCCTAAACAAATTAACCTATAGATCTTCTTCCCCCGTTCGATCGAGGGGGAACTGCGCGTAAAGGATGCAGCTCGCGCGCGGCGCGCTAAGGTCAGTATGCGTTGGGTTTACCTAGCGAAGCATGTTTATTGACTACGCTCTCCTCAGACCCGTGGCTCCATGCTCAGCGATCGCAAACACCTCCTTCCAGACACGAAGCAAATTATCAAGGACGCCAAGCGTGCCCTAGGCTCTGCCTCACCAAAGCGCGGTGCATCCTTTGATATGGAGGTCCGCAAAGGTGTTCTCGCCGAAGAGCTTCCCTCGCTCCCCGTCTCTCGCGCCTTCGCCGTCGACGCACCAGGAAGTGGAACACCTCGCGGCTGGTCAGATACGCCACCTCCGCCGGCATGGTCCGCTACTGCATCTCCCGCGCCCTCGCCTTTGCCATCCGCACCGTACTGGGGCGGCGCATCACCAGCGTCGGGCCTGTCGCCCATCCCGCCATCACCGTCGCCATCGGGAGGCTCACACTTTGCGCTTGGAGATCCACCTATCACGATGGTCGTCCCCTCTTCACCAGCACCCAATACTCCATTGACGCCCTTGCGGCGACAATCCATCCGAGAGGAAATGGGTGAGTGTTGGCCATATGTAGCCTTTCTATCTGTCGCTTATCATATTTTATAGGCGGCCCCGGCGTCATGCGCATAGGCAGTTTCTCTTCCGGGTCCACAGCGGTGTCGAGTTCGCATTTGACCGTCAGTGCCCTGACCGAGCGCAATCTCAATGACCACAATCGCGCCCTCGTCAATCCCGCGGTACACAACTTCACCAGTCCAATCGGTAAGTTTGCTTGTCCATGTATTCAGCCGAGTATCTCACATCTTGAAGACGTCCTGTCCTACCCACGACCAGGCCAATCAAACGCCTCCCGATTCACTTTTACGCGACGATGAGGATGGAGTGTGAAGCCGGCTTGTGAGATTCTCTTGGTCCTGTGAGATCCACTGTGGCGTGCATGATCTACCGGAATGTACATACCTTAAATCCTCTTTCTATTTACCAAGGCAATGTCGCCGCAGCTACGTTTGCGTGTGCGGCGTCCAATCCTTAGCATTACCATCTCTCGTACATAGCGCTTATTTATTGACTACTAACGGAGCCGCATACAGCAGGCGTAGCACCTACAGTGTACGCCTGGAACGCATAGTCACGTCTGCCTGGTTACCCTCATATGAGCGCCTTTCGCGGGCTCTTCACAACGAACACCGCAGTATGAAGCAACAACTGGAAAACGGACTCGCTGGCTCAAGACATCTCGCGCTGTCCGAGATATGTACACTTCTATATTGCTGCTATTACAAGTGGTATCCTACGCGCCGGACTTCCAGTACGCGATGTCGCCGTCAACCATCTCGTACGGCTTGCCCTGTTGACGCAGCTTGCCCGCCGCCTTGACGGCCGCCTCACTGCCATGCTCGCGAAGGTCCTCGTACGACATGATCTCGCCGCACACGAACTTGTTCTCGAAGTCGGAGTGGATGACACCGGCAGCCTGCGGCGCCTTGGTGCCTTCGCGGATGGTCCAGGCGCGCACTTCTTGAGGACCGCACGTGAAGTAGCGGATGAGCTGAACGGTAATCAGACCATAGCACGGATCGATAGCACACATGACTGACCCTCAAGCTACTGTAACCAGCCTTAGTGATCTTGCCCAGAGCGCTCTCGCAGCCGGCGTCCTTCTGCGCCTGCTCGCGCTCCTCTTCAGGCAACAAACTCAACCGCTCCTCAAACGCGACCGAGAAGGGGATGATGGGGTCCCCGGGGTTGTGCTCATCGACCCAGGCCTTGATCTTCGGTAGCCACTTGTTCTTCTTCCGGGCGTAGTCCTTCTCGGACAGGTTGACGAGGTAAGTAACCGGCTTCGCCGTCAGCAACTGCAGGCCGTTCACGACATCGATCTGTGAACGCATGAGAATGACTCCCGAGACGGATATACACGGGAAGGATCAGTTGAAACGGTTGCTCTCATGCGACATAGTGGGGCGTTACTCCCGTCTCGATGAGCTGAGTTTGTGGCGCATTTACGCCCTCATCATGCGAAGAGATGAAAGGGGCGACACACACCTCCTTGTTATTCCAGTCAACCTTGCGCACGTCCTTGTTCTCAACGGTAAGCGTCTTCAAGATCTTCTCGACGGTTGCCTACAAACGAGGATGAGCTAAGTCCGGCGTATGCAGCCAACAATTGACTTACAACTTCCTCCTTCCGAGCTTTATCTGCTAAGCTCGAGTTGCCCAGGGAGCGCGTCGTCTTCTTCAAGCCATCGAGGTGCTTCTCTACCCACTCGATATCCTTCAGCCTCAACTCCGTCGAGATGATGTCCATGTCGCGTAGCGGGTCGACATCACCCTCGACGTGGGTGACCTCGGCATCGTCGAAGGCGCGCACGACTTGGAAGATACCATCGACCGCACGTACGTGCGACAAGAAGCTGTTGCCGAGACCCGCACCGGTGGATGCACCCTACGAAGCAACATGAGCTGCAAGCAGAGAACGTGTCAACAACGATCGTACGTACCGCGGTCAGGCCGGCAATGTCCAGACACGTGAGGAAGGCTGGAACCTTGTTCTGAGGCTTGTACAGCTCGCAGAGCCAGTCGAAGCGCTCATCGGGCACGGGGATACGAGCTTCCTGGAACCGGTCAGGCTGGCGACGAAGGAGATATCATGGGAACTGACTTCAGGGTTGATCGTCGCGTAGGGGAAGTTGGCAGCCTTGCCCAAGTCTTGAGAACGACTTCAGTCTCGAGCTGCAAAGCCACTGGACTGCGCATACCTGACGGTGATGACCGGTTAGCGCGCGATCTGCGCGATCAAGACACTATCCCACCTGTGTTGGTCAAGGCGTTGAAGAAGGTCGACTTCCCGACGTTGGGGAGACCTGGATCGGCGCTGAGTGAATGCCTGGGTCGAAGACAGAGACGACGGACCCACGATGCCAACCTTGAGGTTGTTGCTGGGGCGTCCGAGGAGGACCTTCTTCTCCGGGGCTTCCTTCTTCTTGGGGGGCATCTTTTTCTTCGCGTACGCCGCGGTGGTGGTGGAGAAGAAACGAGAGGTGTTGACGGAAAAGAGTGCACCGATTTGGCGCCTACAGCCAAAAAATCGATCAATCTGGATCATGTGGCCTGGATGAGAAAAGGAAAGTGGAGGGACCCGGAAATTTTCGCCGGAAATTGGGGTTTTATACGGCCGACCCGGCCCGAGCCTGGACCCACAACTCGCGAGCGCTTCCACGTTTCTCTCTCTTGAGCCTTCAACTCATTGTGCCCTCTCAGGAGAAACGCTGTACTTCCTAAACAACCAAAAGAGTGGAATTGAGCGTCTATCCTATCGACTATGGCCACCACGATGTGTTCGTGGATCAAGATGCTGCAGCTCTGGCCGCTAGCGCACCCGTTTGGGCACCTCCGCCACTTAAAGGCTGGCCGTCATGGTATACGACCCCGGCATCGAGTCCGATGCCGTGACAGGGAGCATAGTCGTTTCAGTCATCTCAGAACTTTCACTCGAGGAGGACATCGTTGTCGCGGGCACTGGCGCAGAGCCAGACCCCGTGGCTGCATGGACGATGAGTATAGCTCGTTACGATGCAATCGCCAAGCGTACCAAAGGACAGCGCCATGTTCAGCATGGCGTCTGCAGCTGCACCGTCAAGATTGATGACGGGGTCGTGCCGACCATTCTGGCGAAGGGTGCACACCTGAACACCCCTTGTCAGCGTCGGATCGAAAGACGACCTCGTCTACGTACTCTGCGACTAGTAGCATCCAGACCCTGCATATCTCCACAGTTCATCTGCTTCGCGGCTTGGCAGATCTACACACGGGAGTCAGCGATGTTTTGGCGCAAGACTGTTCTCGTACCTGCATGCGCTGCTCGGGGCTGAACCGACTCCTTACAACATCCTGCGTGGCCATCGGAAAGCTGGCGGGATCACTGGGTAGGTCTTCGTCAGGGCAGAAATGTCCGTCGACCATCATTGGTACGGGCCGAAGTACACCGTCCGTGCTGCAAGTATTGATTAGTGAGAGCAAGACGTCCAGAGGCCAAGCGCGCACCAGATATAGGTCCTATCGACGTCGTTGAGACGTGGTCCCTCGACAACGTTGTTGACGCCACCAGCGACTGTGAGCAGCCATGCCTAAGATAAGCGGAGTAAAAATGAAGCACAACTGTGGCGCACATTTGGTTGTGCAAGCTGGCGCTGCCACGGTAGTGGAGACGCTGATCGCTGCAACGGAACAGAGGAGGACGGCCTTGAGGGTGAACATCTGCATTGCCAGAACCATCAGCGTGCGATTGGAGATCGCTGAAGGCTCGCTCACCTTGTAACAAAGGAATGGGTTGCCAAGCGGGCGACTAGGTAGCTGCAGAACGATGTTCGTCATTATTGAACGCCAAAGCCATCGAGAACGATAACTCACACTGTATAGTAGCAGATGGGCGACAGGCGGAAACGGTGCTCATCGACGCGTCAACGGTATATATCCTCTGGTCGGGCTCCTACCTGTCAAGCGCCAACTTGAGGCCGGACAGCATGTCAAAGTCAGTTTGGCTCTCATCAAAGTCACGCCGCTTGGGCCTGTTGAACTTGGGCTTCGTCAGGTGCTCAGCAGGTGACCGCGATAAGACTCCGTCGAACGCGACTTCAGGCCCAGCTACGAGTGGAGGCGCTGGTGACATGATGACATGGCGCACCTTGAAGCGTTGGATGAAGACTGCAGAAAGCCTTACCTTCGACGTCGTATATCCCCAACTTTGCGTGGACCGGTCGAGATGAGTATAAGTGACACAAGTGAACCATTTGAGAGAGCTGATAAACCCATACATTGTTACATCTGGAGTCGAATTGGTGGCGGGCAGGGCAGATGAAGATGTCTTCAAACATCTAGTTCTGCGGCTACAGCCGCCGCCTCTTCTTCTATAATAGCAAAAGCGCGCCGAATGTGCTCCTCCTGCGCAAGCGTCAGGCGTTGCGCAAGATCAATAAAAGACACACTCACCTCCGTCCGTGCAGCACCCACCGCGAAGCGCACACAGTGCACACCGTTCAAGGACGTCTGTGATAGAAAAAGTTCACCGCGGCGGCGGTCCAGACGATCCCATAAAGCTTGCGTGAGTGCATTGGGCGTCTTCGACTCCGTAAGCTCGGACGCCGCGTGAACGACAGCCTCGTCGGCAGCCTTTGAGACTGCAGGCTGCTCTATCTTGACCTGCTCCGCTTCCTTCTGCCACGCAGCGGGGACCATGCGGAACACAGTCAAGGCAAGCGAAGGCGGCGCGGCAAGTACAAGTCGCTTTGACTGCTTGATGAGTGACACGAAGACGTCGTTCATAGCGATGCCCTGAGAAGCATTAGAGAATGGTGTACGCCAAAAGAGCGCGAACGAAACCTGCCTTTCGGATGTGCGATTGGAACCCTTCCACGCCGTACGACCGGAGAACAAACCAGAGCTTGAGTGAACGGAAGCGACGACCGAGCGCAAGGTGCCAGTTGCGGAAGTCAGTGACCGCACCTAGGATTATTGCATGAGAGGAAGAAGGGCATATACAGCATGCAAGACATACCAGCCTCTGCTTCCTTCGTCCGTAGATACAATGGCGTGACGTCAAGCGCTTGAGTCAACGTCAACCGATTCCGGACCCAAAGGGTACTGCAGTCGAAGTTCACCAAGCCCCACTGCATAGATGGTGAGGACGCTATTGAGGGAGAGAACTCTGTACTCACTTTGTGGAAGTTGATGCAGAGGGACTTGGCGGCGTGATTGATATCAGCAAGGAACAACTGCTCGCGCTTCTCAGGCAGAGATAGCGCGACTCCGGCCCAAGCAGCATCGACATGCAGCCATATATCAGGATGACCGCTGACTACGAAAGCCTAAGCATCGGTTATGCACAGCAGCCTAAAATGATCCACTCACCCACTTCGCGTATCTCGGCGACATTATCAATAGCACCGGAGGACGTGGTGCCGATTGTGGCGACTGTAGCAAAGGTAAGTACTGAAAGGTGACTCGTAGCAAGGCAGCGCACTCAGGAAAAATGGGCGATGTCCCTTCGCCTGTTCATCAGCTATCGCTTGAGCGAGCCCTTCGCCTCTGAGCCCGTACGCGTCCTTCGCATCCACGTCGATAGTGCGCACGGCGAGACCAAGAACGCGCCCGGCCTTCAGCGCAAGCGAGTGCGTCTGAGTAGTGCATAGCATGACTAGATCCTCATGGCGTGCCTCGGGATGGGAATCCATATAGGTGTTCCTAGCGGCCACGGCGGCAATGAGAGCTGATTCCGAGGCCGTAGTCTGAACTACCATGAGCCTGGGTGAACGGACTTCGCATAGAAGTTACGTACCTGCAAGCACCCACCGCCAGAGGTGCTGCTGTTCAAGAAGGCCTTATCGAGACCGAAGAGTTGCGCAGCCCAGTCCATGACAATGACTTCGAGCTCGGTGCATGCCGGACTGCAGATCCACTGAAAGTAAGTCAATACGGTCGTCTTCGTACGCTTCGAATGGAAGTGCGAACGTTGAACCCGGGGTTGGACACAGCAGACGAATAGAGATCCGCAAGGATGCCCTCGAAGGTGCATGCCGTCGGGAAGTACGCGAAGAACGAAGGGTGCGACCAGTGGGTGATCCCCGGCAATATACATCTCTTGTAATCAGCAGCGATATTCTCGAAAGGTTCCCCCTCTTGTGGCGGAGAGCCTGGAATAAGCTTGGCTAGGTAGCCAGGTTCGACAGCTGCGACCACCGGTTGCTCCTGCAGCGAGTAAAAGTGGTCGCAGATCTGATCGATGGCTGCGTAGCCGGCCTTCCTGAACCTTTGATAGACGAGGATCCGTCAAGCATCGACTCGGGCATGATAAGGAACACATACTCCTCGATGTCCAAAACCATAATGGGATCGCTGAAGACAGAGATCTTCCCTTCCCCTATATATTGCTCCTACGGCCGGTCACGCCGATTGGAAACGGAGTTTGCTACGAATTGCGACGCCCGGGCTCACGCACAACCCTCAAGGTCCATCTTCTCCGCAAGCCCGAAACCCGCTACCGCGGGAAGGACGGCTACCTGCCTGTTCAACTGAATGCTGAGCACATAAGCGCCCGTGGCCTTGCCGTGGCCATTGCGCGGCGTCTGAGCCATCGGATTGGAGAAGTGGGAGCGAGCACGTGATCAGAGAATGACGAACCGTCCACTAAAACACCGCTCGGGCTCACAACGCTCAAGCTGCGACACCAGTGCACATAACTCGCAGCGAGGTGCTCGTGCGTCAAGAGCACCCGTGGCATCATTCGCAGGTAGACGAAAGCAATGTCGATGTCATGACGATAATAAATTATGCTCATCCGTATAAGAAGTAAGTTACACGCGTCCAGTAAACCGGTAGGGCCACTGCATGGCGATTATCATAAGCGTCGATAAGTACGTAGGTAATGCAACATTGTCCTGACCTGACCGTAGATTGTACAGAACTCGTAGAGCTCCCGTGCGCCATGATTTCAGCGCACTAGCGATAGCCCGTATAGCTTTCATAACTTGGTGGCGTGTTCTGCTGACCACCCACTAGGCTCGCGCGTACGGCCGCATACGGATCAGCATACTGCATCGTACGGCTAACCCGCGGGCCAACATCAGGCTCCGGTAACACAGGTGGTCCACTCGGGCTATATCCCGGCGTGCCAGCCGGCGACGCACCGAAGCCTGTGGGGGCAGGGTCACTGAACGCGCCGTATGCATCCATGCTAGGGCGCGCCGCCGCGGGAGCCGGAGCGAAGCTGCTCGCGGGCTGGTAGCGATTGTTGTCGGAGAACGGCGAGGTGGGCGAGCTCGAATTGTCGTAACGAGTGGGAGCCGTCACCATAGACGTTCGCACAGGCGGAATCTGATGGTAGGAGCTCTCCTCGTCGCGATCGGGCTGTCCGTCGAATTCGTCTTCCTCGTCGACGTCGGGCCGCTGGAAGGGAGGATCGCGCGGTCCGGTATGTAGCTTTCCTGAGCGCCAGTAAAGTATCAGCAGGATTAAGGATGCAAGCCATGACGCTAAGCAAGGCATCAGCAGGGCACTGAATTGCTTGTGGGCGTACATACCAAAGGCTAGCCAGAAGAATATAGCAGCCGCCTTCTTCGTGTTGCACCACCCAGGAAGTCCGTCCTTGAAGTCATCTCCTTTGTCGGCGTTGGGATCGTTGTCTGCATTCTTGCAACCCGCTTCCGTCCAAGCTGATATCGTAACGATGAACCTGCGTAAGTTGAGCGCGATCACAACTTGCGTGACACGTGACACGTACGCGATCAACAGACTGAACGCGTTGCCAACGCCAGTGAGGATGAAGCCGACGCGAGCCTCCTTCAAGGCGCGCGCGAGTCTGGTCATCTTGTCGTACTTCTCGTATATCACAGGGACAAGGAGCATGAAGAGGGACAGGAAGATGCCGGCGATGGAGACGAACAGCGCGAACCCGCTGAGACCAGCTGCGGGATGGTCAGACGCGTCACGTATGGAAAGAACAAGACACGCACATGGCCCAACTTTCCACTTCGCTTGAAATGCAGCTACACTGGCGAAACACGCCATGGCGAGGAAGTTGAAGAAGACTTGAGAGGCATGGAACACAATGGTGGGTTTGGAGACGATCATCTACACAAACATTCGCGTCAGCAAACTGTCTTGAACTCTCTCATTACGGACCCATAATGTGAAGACCCAGATAAGGGGGACGAGAAGCAGGAGGGCAAGCTGGCCTGCACTAGCACTGTGCTCCGCCATGCAAGAGGGAGAGCAACATACGATTACGTAACAGAGGAATTGATGACGGTATGGCTGCGCAGCGGACGGGGAAGGACCGTTCTGCTTGTGCCCAGCGGTCGAAGAGGGGGATGGGAGGAGAGACTAAAGGTGCAATCAGGAGGGGAGCTCACGTTGTCTTCGACTGCCATCATCCCATGCCCACTGCTTATTCCACCGGATAATCCAGACGATTTGGGACCCTTCGACGGCACCACCTTCGCCAGCCCATCCTTCACTTTCTCAAGAAAATCCATCCTTCCGAGGTCGTGAACGCGTCGTTCGGTGTTGTTGGGACGCTAGTCGAGGAGCGGTAATGGTGAGGCGGTCGTTATGGATGTACGCGTTATCGTGCAAGAAGTGCAAAGGCAAGGCAAAGGAATAAAAGGCAGGCGCTGAGCCTTCGTGGCGGTGGTTGATGACGGTCTGTGCAAGAGCAGTGCTGCGACCGAGGTGATGCACTGCAAGTGTCGAAGACGATCAAGACGACGAACGCTCGCAGCAAACTCGCAGGCACCGCTATGATGTTATCGCCATGACGAGCTTGGCCTCGCACGTGTTTTCGGGGACCGCCGAAGCTGGACTGAGCGAGTTCGATGACCGAGCAATGCATTCTGTCAGAGCGTCTGTAGCACATTTGTGCCGTCTACTGGCCGATTAAATAATTTGGAGTATACGATCTACTATTGAGTATTGGTATCATAAAATCCACATGTCCGTGAGTAGTCCAAGGCAGTCCATCTCTCAGTCCGTAAATCAAGGTGACATGTAATTACTGCGGCACCGTTTCGGTTTCTGGCGTTTGCATCTCCATGAAAGACAGCGGCACATAGTCGTCGGATAACGCGAGACGATACGGGGACACTGAGCGTGCACGTCGGCTGATGAGGCTTGTTTGCGCGGGCCGGACGGTCGCCGCGTGTTGGCGGTGGCGAAGACTTCCCTGGGCAAGAACACCCTCCCCATGATCCCCGCGGTCCCCTGCAAGCGACTGACGATCGCGCCGTCTGAGACGGTTGCGCGGCACGCTCTTCGAGCGCTTCCGCACCAACTGCGCACGACCGACTGCGTTGAACGACGACTCGGTCGACGTAGACGGCTGTCTCTTAATGTTCAGACCTCCCATCTTGAGGTCGAGCTGGGTGACTGCTCCCGCAGCCTCTATCGGCGGTCTGGGTGACGACGGAGTTCCAGGTGTCTCGGCGTTAAGCAGAAGATACGGCTCCTCCGAGCTTGCGGCTGATGGTGACGCTATCGGGACAAGAATGTCGGACGCGCGCGAGCGATCGCCTTCCAGGACAGCCAATGCATCGGATCGTTTCCGCTCTCGTGTAGAGGGGGATGCAGCGCACGACGCGGACGTCCCGCCGAACTTTGGCGTGCTGAAGGCCTCATGGGAAGGATGGACAGAGGACGCAGAGCAATCCCAGGATATTTGGGTCGATTGTCCCAAAGCATCAGGCGGTGAGACTCGCGTAGATGTCCCGATCTGCGATGCGCTTTATCAGAGTAGAAGGGTCAGCCCATGGTATCATGAACAAGCATGATGCACGTACGTCTCCGAGCCTTCCCGCGTTGATATATCAGAGGAACCTAGAGCGACATCCGACGGCGAACTTGCTGTATGTACCGTTCCAAAGTAGCCTGTGGCGTCGGAGAGGGGAGGCGTGCCGACTAGTGAGGCAGGCGTTGTCGGGGCACCATGAATGAGAAGGCCGGAGGTGAAGAAAGGCGAGTAGGGTGACGTGAAAGGCATGCGCAGTGTTGAGGTTGTCAGACTTGACGAGTGGGACGCTGCTAAGCAAGCGGTTGGCAGATTGACGACGCCCCACGATATATGAGCCGTCATATTTGCCAATAAGCGCGGGTAGCGATCAAGATATGCTGACAATGTATCGTCGATGATGCACTGCAAGGAACATGCGGCATGACTTTCCATGACAAGAATGGGAGAATTGGAACATCTTCCCGGCCAAAAACTGGGATGATTTGTCACACCGACGCCCTGCGCAGTTTGCGCCACTCCCTCGAGTTCCTCCTCAGCTGGAGAGCGTCGGGGTCCTTTCGCCGGTACACTGGGCCGAACAAGTACATGTGAGTGGTTCCTAGCCTGGCGCGCTCACCAGAGTGCTGTCCACGAGGTCGGTACTGCGTTTATACGACATCATCGTCCGAGCGGTCGCCTCAGGCGGAGCAGCGAGGCGCGCGGTCCAAGAAAGAACATGTAGTATGGAAATCCAACAGGAACTGGGAACATTCTGCGAAATACCGGAGAATGCGCGGAATACGTGAGAATATGACCTTGCAGTGGAGGCAGCTTGAACGTTGGAAGCCTGGAGTTGGACGTTCATGTCCGTGGCATGACAGTCGAAACCAGGTTCTTCCGAGTCTTCACCAGAGAGCCGATTTGGGATGAGGGTAGACAATGGGTACTCACAATTTGATACAGGGGAGGAGAGAGTTCACCGGCAAGTTGAGTGCCTGTGCAGGATGTGAAGAAGCCTAACCAAAGCCGGTGATAACCGCAGGAAAACCGATCTGCGATCATGATGGGATACGTCACTGTGACATCGTGACTTTTGTTGTCCGAGGCCCATTGACCCATTTGGAAGAAAAATGGTTGAACACGCGCGTGCCCGAGGTAACACACGTTTGGAAGGGCAAAATACCTTGTACATTTTTGTGAAGCATCTTAT
Source organism: Pleurotus ostreatus/Saccharomyces cerevisiae fusant (assembly GCA_024196135.1). NCBI lineage: Eukaryota > Fungi > Pleurotus ostreatus/Saccharomyces cerevisiae fusant. The sequence goes on along the minus strand of JAMQCK010000078.1, from coordinate 59,983 downwards.
GAGGCTGGAAGAAAGGCACGGCAAGGTACGTCACGGCATTGCGGCGGGCGACCCGAGCCTAGAAAGCTTTGTATAGTGCACGCAGTAATTCTATGGAAAGCAGTCTATTCAGCAGTCGCCGCGACAACCGCGCCGCGTGTTTCGAGGTGGCCAGAACTTCTTGCCTGTGCGGCGCGCCATCGCGTTGTCCCGGTCTTGGCCCCTTGTCGAGGCCGACGTGAAAGAGACTGCGGGATAAGTTCCCGGTTGCCGTTGATGTGGCGGACGTTGCCACGACGTCGGTTCACTTCGAACCCCGTGTCTGTGATGCGCGTAGATCAGGTGTAGATCCCCGAGGGCAGCGACGCACGGCGTGAGCGCCTACCAAGCAGGCACGTAGACCTCGTCGCTCTCCGAGACGCTGACTCGACCTCGTGCGTTGCCTTGCCGCAAATCCAGAGCCATGGTGCAGGAACTGGAGGAAATTGATGGTCGACTGCTCGACGAGGGAGCGACCATCGGGTGTTTCTTGCGATGGGGGATGTGACGCCACCCACGCACACTGAACGTGTGGCAGTGAACCGAGCTCCGTTTACGCGCAGCAACTCCAGGAGGGCCGTTGCTATTCCTAGCGCGCAGCTATCACTTCGCGAATGAACAGGCGATAGGGCTACGAGGCCTTGAGGGAGGCAATTTACAGCCACATTCGCCATACGTGCCCGCGAATGTCAAGCCTGGCTCTGCGAAGGGTGTGAGCTACCGGGTCAAATTGCAACGGAATCTTCCACGGAATCAGCCATGAAAAGGTACGTCACACTGGCTCGGAGCGGTATGTTGCATGGTGGAGAGGCTACGCCGACAACGAAATCACGCTCGAGTTCGGAGCCTTTTCAGCGTTGCTAAACCGCCTCGGTATGGTCGACTTCGGATCTTCCGCGGTCGTTGCTGGGCAGTCGGTCGCTGGTCGGGTGAGATCTGGTCAAAGAACCAACCGATGATCATCTTAGCCGGCTATACGTCCTTTTGGTGAAAGAACTTCACAGCGCTTTTTATATAAAAGGCCACTTACCGCTCGCAGCCCCTACCCTCCCAACGGCCGCGAGTGCGCGCTCGAGATCCTCCCCTTTCCGCCGGATACCACATTGAGGTGCTATTGTTCGCATGGGCCTTGAGCTTCTCGCTGACTTCGTGAATTGCAGGCGACGACATGAGTGAAGTGAACTTCGTGAACCCCAGTTTGCGCATCGCAGCGGCGTGCCAAAGCTGTCGACGTGAGTCGTCTGTTGCCGATAAACGCGACAAAACTGACCTTTGCTCGGCAGAACGCAAGGTCAAGTGCGGCGGACAGCGTCCGCAATGTGACCGCTGCCGTGAGCGCGGTCTCCAATGTAGCTACGACAAGCCAAAGAAACATGCGCCAAGCGGTTCACAAGGCGGTCAGGACTCCAAAAAGTACGCGATATTTCTGATGCTCGACCGACCTTGATTAACATGCCATCTCGTAGATTTTGGGACGTCGTTTTATAGGCGGACAGATGCCAGGACCGGCGTGTAGGCCACGCCACCACCGCCAGGTCCTGAGGCGCTTGTTGGACGAAGAAGACGACAGCCACTTAGACGACCGACCAACACGTTCCTGTTGCAGTGTATCGACCGGCGATCCACGCACGACGCGTTCCGGACTCAGACGATGTATCCTTATTGTTGTTCCCTTGCACTCTGTACGCTTTGTATACACTAGGATAATCGTTAATTGCTATAGCTAATGCGCAAACCGCTCAATGTGGACGCTACGTACGCGAGCTCGCTGTCGATACCATCACGGCAACTGCACTTAAAGAGACAAGCATAAGACGCCCGACTAGCCCATCAGCTGAGATACATCGTCTGGTGGATACTTGGTCTGCGAAAAGGTCAAGAGCCTAAGTGATGATGAGTACGACCGCAATGTATCAACCGGGTAGACCTAGCGCACCTCTTGAGACTTTGGATGTACTTTCGGCTGACTTCATCGTTCAAAACGTGCGCCACCTGATCTGAAGAGATCTTTTCTCGAGCGGAACGTTCATGAATACTGCCAAGTTGTCAGCTTTCACGAATCGCGTGACAATAAACGGCGTACATACCCAACCATGGTGACACCTATAGGCCAAGGGGCGTTACCGATGGATAGGCGCAGATATGAATCATTGGCCTTCTGATACTGTCTCGTTTGCATGAAGTGTACTATTTCGGCAATTCGTGCTAACACGTCTGGTGGCAGGTTCTGGTGTAATGCGTCAGCGTGCCGTGTAGTCCCGGTGAAGGAAGACATACTCTCGAGCGCAGCTGACGGAAAAGCGGCTTCAGGTACTCTGCAGATTGCACCTGTGTGGCCGCGGCGAGCTTCCCTTGCGTTGTGCGCTTCACATCCTCTTGGGGCCAACTGAGCTAACGGTCAAGCGAAGAAGAGCGCAAACTCACCTGGTCGGTCGTCCATAGCTTCCTCCCACTCCTTCAGTGTTCGCTTCAGAGCATAGTAGATGAGCGGATACAGTTTATCGGGGTCGGTTTTGATGAGATTCAAGTCCAGGACACCGACCGCATTTGCGGCGGACTCATCCTTCTTCTTTCCCTTCTCGCGCGCGCCTTTGCTCTGTCGCTCTCGCTCGACCTTCTCCACGTCTTCCAAGGCTTTCCGAAAGTCGTTTTGCCCGCCTTGTCGATCATGGCCGCGCTCCTCGATGAGTTCAAGGGCGCGTAGACGCAGGCGCCTGTCTCGGTCGGTCTCGCCGAACAAACGGATTGGTTGGCCCTTCTGACGGAGCCGACGAATGGTCTCTTCAATGGAGATGTTGAACGCTTCGCCGGTGGCTGCAGGTACAGAGCCTGCGCGCTCCCCATTTGAGGGTGTGCCCGGGTTGACGCTCGACGAACGAGAAGGCGATTGGGTCTGGGTTCACGTCGATACGATGTCATTGAACTTGAATACACTACGTACAGTTTCTTTGGACTTGTAAGCCGCCCTGGCCCTCTCTGCAGCGGCCTGCTTCTCCTTCTCCTTTGCCTCCCTCTCTGCAGCCTTCTTCGCCGCTTCCTCCTGCTCGCGCAACCGCTCGAGGTCCCCCCGGCGCATGTACTTTGAGGGGCGCCCATCCACCTCGATGGCCTTCCGTTTTGTCGCGATTTCGGCCTTGAGAGCGTCCATGACGGAGAGAGTATGATGTGTAGAGTCCGAGCCTGGAACGAGTTCGAAAGATGGGAACAAGACGCTCGTCGCCAAGCCGGCCCGAAGACCAGGCCCAGAACGGTATGTCGCTTACATAAGCCTCCGCCTATATTCTCGCTTCACCCTGTCTTCTCCGAACGCTGAACCTGCGCCGAACTAATTGACAACCATGGCCGAAGCTGGTGAGAAGTACGTCCCCGCCGTCCTCTTGGGCGAGCTCAGCGGCTTATCTTCTCCACAGGAAATACGTCCTCCAGACCGTACCCTTCGATGGTGAGCAAGCGGGAACGCCAATCATATACCCTGCATTTCGCTGAAATGCTTCTCCTCCTTCAGCGCGGTTCCCCAACCAGAACCAGACCATGAACTGGTGCGTATGCAGACTGTAGAGCGTATACATTTACTCACAACGCATACAGCTTCCAAAACTACTGCGACTACTTCAAGTGCATCAAGGCCAAGGGTGACGATTACGCCCCGTGCAAGCAGTTCAAGCGCACCTACCGCACACTCTGCCCCAGTACGTGATCACTCCCTCATACATGTGCGCTTGCTGAACGCCCGGCTTTTTCAGACGAATGGGTCAGTCCTGCCTACCATTGCCTCCCTTACCACCTGTTTACCATCCGTTCTAGGTCGCGAAGTGGGACGAGCAGCGGGAAGCCGGTACTTTCCCGGGCAACCTTGAGCCCTGAGTGGTCAATCGTTGGGCGTATATCAGGCGTCAGGAACAATACTACATTCTTTGCAAGCTCGATCGCGTCTGCTTGATCCATGAGTTCACATTGCCCCCATATCGGCCGTGGGGCGTTATTCTCTGACTCGTGGATCCATCCCGCATGCATCGTGCCGTCAAAGCATCGCGTCGGAACTGCGCGGTCAATCAACAAGATACTTGGTGCTACTAACGCCAGCGCTGCGGTGTTGACCATTTTTCGTTCTCCTTGCGACTCATACTCTGCAGTTGTCGATGTTGAAAATCAAGATATCCTCCGCCCCTATCCGCACAAGCTCGTCCATCTTGTCTGCAATGTGCTTCTTCTCTACCATCACGTTCACTGCGACCCAATTCTCTTCCTCCAAAGGAGCAATCTATGGACCTGGTCACTCGATGGCACGTCGTAGGATGAGAGTGCAACCCACCGTAGGAGCCTTCCGGCCAGGCGTAACTACCGTAGCAGCGGCCAGCTTCTCTCGAGGAATGTTGTACTGACAAGCGACGTATTTGTTCGCGGCTATCACACCAGCGATGCGTGCGGTTATGCGGTCTGCGAAGGGTATCAGCGACGGGACGAGGTGGCATTGTTCCAGCATACCGATGAGAGCTAAATGCTCAGGGTGCTTGGTGGCGCGCGACTTGATGAGCACTGCTTCGGTATCCAGCACCGTGGCGATAGCGTGCAGACCCGCTGCGCGCATCGTGTCGCCTGACTCGACCAAGTCAACTGCCCCCTCAACTTTAGTCGTACGTCTCAGAGTCAATGAAGCTCTACTCACCGATTCCATCTGCCAGACCCAAAGAGCAGGCCGCCTCCACACTCCCGCCTACGTACTCGATCTTCGTCCGCTTCTCGCCTTGCAAGCCAAGCCTCTCGTCAATTGCACCGAAGTACTGCCCCGCAAGCACCTCGAAGGACGTGACGACGCGCTTGCCGGCGAGATCTTCGACAGTCTTGATAGGGCCGGCCTCGGGGACTTGTACCTGAAGGGCGCACTTGCCAAAGCCGAGGCGGAGAGCTTCACTGACGTGCTCTTGCATTTCGGCTTCGAGTATAACATCGTGACCGGTGATGCCCAGGTCGACGTTGCCTTTACCGACGAAGGATGGGATGTCGGAGGCGGGGAGGAAGACGCTGATGCACGGGTTAGTCGACGAGACAGGGTATAGGAAAAGGAAAGAGGGGGAATGTTCAGGGTGTGCACATAGAGATATACGGGGAAACAAGGGAAGACATACAGCGCAATAGGGTGGTTCAGGACGAGGCAGACGTCCAGCCTGGCGTGTCTCCTGAACTGTATATCGGCGCCTGGTTGCACTTCAACATCGCGCAGACACCCCTACATAGAGCGTACCTGCTAGCATGGAGAGACACTTTTCATGGAGTCTCCCTGCACACCCGGTGAGTAGATCGTTCCCTCGGTCGGTGGCGACCCACCCTTCTTAGGAATCGCGAAGAGCAAGCGACCATCGAGAGATTCCGCGTCTGGAAAATCATTCATGAGTGCAATAAAGTGAAGGAGGGTATATACGTACTCATGGGGGGCGAGCGGGTGGAGGGCGGACCAGGAAGAGTGTGGCGGGAAGTGACTTGTTCGCCTCCAGCGGGCGAACGCAGCGATCACTCAACTGATCGCGATCGCGGACTCAATGCTCTCCCGGCCCGCCCCCACAGCAGCGCGCCGCCCGCCCAGGCGCCATGAATACCCATAGGTGCGCGGCTAACAGCACAGACGCCCGGCGGTGCATGCCAGCGTCCACGTAGTCGCTCGGACGGCGCTCGTTCCGTGGCAGTGTGCCTCGCACACAGTTGCCGCTTATAAAGGCACGCAGGGATCAGCCGGTTACCTCCCTTACCTTCTACTCTCACCACCTCCGCAATGTCATCCCCTCAACCTCCCGCATACGGCAGTGATGCGCCTCCAGTGAACCCGGACTCTCGACCTCTGCCTCCGGGTTGGATTACCCAGTTTGATCCCAAGTGCGTGGTTATCTGAATCTGCAGGACAACTCGTGCTGAACGTACGCCCCCAGTTACAAGGCTTGGTTAGTTACTTTCGAGGGTGGGAAGTCACTATACTCACGTCACAATCAGGTTCTACGTGAACACTGCCGCAAACCCTCCCGTAACGACCTGGACTCACCCTCTTGGTCCCCCGCCTCCCGCTCCCCAACCACAATCGGTTCGTCAATTCTACGCCCCATCCCCACCAATCCTCATCACACTCATGCGCATCTCAGTTCGCTCCACCTCCTGGCCCCCCACCTCCTGACCACAGCCGCGGCGATTACAAGGGCGATTACAATCAAGGCCCACCTGGCGGCGGTTATGGATACAACCAGCCTTCGCCGCAACCGCCATACGGAGGTGGCTACAGTCAGCCACAATCTCCCTATGGTGGCCCTGGCGGACCCAGCGGCTACGGGCAGCCCCCGCAGCAGCCCTACCCTCCCCAGCAGGAGAAGAAGAGCGGTAAAGGTGTGTATCATCACTAAACATAGTCCGTCTTGCGACTCCAGACTGACGATCACGGCATCAGGCTTCCTCGGTGGCCTGCTCGGAGGCAAGCACGGCTCTTCTAGTGGTGGAGGCTTTGGAGGGGGAGGCGGGTACGGCGGTGGTGGCTATGGGGGCGGGTACGGTGGCGGATACGGTGGCGGCGGTTACGGGCAACAACCGCAGACCGTCTACGTCCAGCAAGGCCAGCCAAAGAAGTCCGGTGGTATGGGTATGGGCGGTATGCTAGCCGCTGGCGGTGTAGGTCTTTTGGGCGGTGCCCTCATCGGCGAAGCCATCGCAGACGACTCCTATGAAGATGGTGTGCCAATCTACTATATGTGTTCTCTGTGATGCTGACGGCCGTTGCAGGCTTTGAAGACGGCGCTGACTTCGGCGGCGACTTCTGAACGCTAAACTTGGGGATATACGCATGGGCGTACGACGCCTCGGACGCTGACGGCAGATGGCGTACAGATTCTCCTTCCTTCATGGCGTTTCTACATTGCCTGTATTTGTATCTCATCGTGTAAGTACTAGCGGTTTACGACTGTGGAACTTATATCCGTTATCATTGTCAAGTGCATGGAACCAGTTAGTATACCTAACCTGTGACCTGCTCAAAGGTTTTGCCTTGGGCCCAGCATTCGCCCTCCGCGTTGGTATCCGAAGAGAGACAGCAAATTGCCCCCACTTGCACACGCTCCAGAGAACGACGCACTTTCTGCTTAGTACTCGGCATGCTAGACTTGAGGATGGGTACCACCACAAACTAATTCGGCTTGTTTGGTCGTGGATGAAAGTTCGACTCTACACGTGATTGTCACATGGAAGTGGACATTCAACAGACCGGATAAACCCGAGATGCCTTGCCCAAGGATCTCATGTCTACCTCCACAAGTCGGGTCGTCGTGTCCTCTAACTTCCCTACAGAGAAAGACTGGTCTAGGGCTTTGTGTGTGACTGAGCTTGGCCGGGATCGCTACTGGTTCATGGCCGGCCAATCATTCCTGGATTATAGCTGCTTGTCGTAGTTGGGCATTGTGCGACTGTCAATCGAGGCCACTTGCCCACTGGAACAATGTCAGCCCGCAGGAAAACCAAGCGCTTCACAAACTCCAGAGCGTAATTTACTAGCGACGTTGATGCGACTAGCTGTGTCGATATGCCTCCCATCAAAAGTGAGTCATATAGCTCGTTTCAAGGACCTTTTGTGCTCATGAGACAGCGTCCCGCTCTATTCGCCGCACCGAACACATATTTGTACCTGACAACCACCTCAAGGACTTTATGCGAGGTGGTATGAGGCGCCATCAGCCAAGCACAACTGACCGCATACAAAAAGCGTCGACGATGAACTGGTCTTTGGTGCCGCATCATGCGACGGTTCCAGCCTGCGCTTCTCGCTTTTGTCGGTCCCCTCGTCAATCTAGGTTTGCTCTGCGTTTAGCAGCCCACGATGTCGTCTCTGACCCGAGCTTCAGTACATGCGGCGGAGGTCACCTTGTATTATGTCTCCACCGACGGCGACGGCACCAGTCTCGCGCACGTACAGAGCCGAACAATCTCGCCTATTGGGACTGCAGAGGACGGCTCTCTCACAACCTATGTGGAGGTTGAGGAAGTCTCGTACACGGCATGGGTTGAAGGTACCTCAACGGTATACGAACCGCCCGAACCGGTGGAGACCTTGACATGTCAGTATTGACTTTCTTTGTTGGCATCCAGGAACAGTACTTACCCGATGTACCGTATAGATACCTTCGTCGAAGGCGCTTCCTCCTTCGGGTACACCGACACAGCGCTTCAGACGTCGACGAGCACCATCACCGGCGCTGATGGCCAACCAACCAGCACGGACACAGAAACGTGGACCGCAGGCGTCACCGAAGCCTGCCAATTTGACGCGGACGCATCAATCGGGAGTTGCGAGTTTTATTTTGCTGAGCAGACGGTCCCGGTGAGCTTCACGGGGTCGCTGATGCCGTACTATACGATGTCGGTCGACGATTCGAGCAACGGTGCAAGAGGGCTGCCTGCGTATATGGCTTATGTTTTATCGGTCGCGGGAGGCATGGGACTTGGGCTATGGATCACGATGGCTATTTAAACGTGCCCTACCCCTTTAAAATATATTACCCCTCCGAACGTCGGGCCGATGCAACCTACGAGCTCATTGAAAGGTCGCTTTGAGGACAAGCAAGGACCTTGGGCGGATTCCACCTCTTGTTTCCCTCTCCCCGTCGATAATTCACGTCCAGAAACAAGTTGATATGAACTCGAACACTGTGCCCGTGATCCGCACGTGCGTCAGAAAGCACGGAATGCGTGGCTTCACCGAGGCGGGGCTCTTAACTCTCGTCGACGCCAATCTCCCGCTTTCGAGAATAAAAGAGCTCCTCTACGTATGGCGTCCCCCATATATTGTGCTCCGCTCCGACTATGAACTCTGAAGGGCTACTGTATTCGATGTCACTGACGAGCTGAGTATCGCGACCATTTCAATCGTTGCTGTTTATCTTGCTTTACTACTATCGACTACGCCTGCTACGTCGGTGCTCATATTGAGCAACGGGATGCTCGTCCCTTCATATTGCGGATGCTCATCAGTCAGAGGTTATGTGTTTCAAGAAAAGTAGCGGATCTCGACCGCGGCTGTTCTTCTGTGTTATGCTGTGTCTGGTGACCGAGGACGCACTCGTTCCTGTCAGTTGCCCCTACGCCATCAGCCAAGCAGGCTGCCCATTCACCAGTTTGGGGTATAAGAAGCCTATGCAAAGGCGTTACTAGTGTTGCCGCTATTCCCCATCATGCGACGACTGGCCCCCGCATTGCTCGCTCTCTCGACCTTGCTCGCCGTTCAAGGTATGCGTCCCGCTCCATCTCTCTCCACGAGGACTCAACACAAAACCTACAGGGTATGCGGAAGACGTTACCTTGCACTACATCGCGGAGGAGGTCACCGATAGCCATCCACGTCCTAGTTACGCCCAATCCAGAAGCTACAGCATAGTCCCCATTGGTACGGCGGACGACGAGTCGGTTACAACGTACTCTGTGGAGTTGGCGGTCTCCTTGAAAGCATGGGTTGACGAGAGCACGACCTCGAGCGTCACAGACGACCCCGTTCAGACCGAAACCTGTAAGCGTCTCCACCTCTCTCGAGCTCCTGACTTCTCAATACCAAACTCAGTTACCCTCGTCGAGGGCGCGTCCACTATGGGCTACGACGATATAAATACCCAAGTTGTAACCTCCACACTGATGGACGCCAATGGTCAACCAACGGGCACGACGATGGACTCATGGGCAGCAGGCGTGTCCGAAGCTTGCCAGTTCGACGCAGACGCAGGCGTCGGCAGCTGCGTTATGCACTTGGCCTATGATACAGGCCTGGAATCAGATGGAGTCACCTTCATTGGCTCCTTGGCGCCTTTCTACACGTTGTCGGCGGACAACAATGGCGCAGGCGCGACGAGAGGCTTGCCCGCGTCTTTGACTGCTCTCTGTTCGGTGGCGGCTGGCGTGGGCTTGGGTGTATGGATAACCGTAGCACATTCCTCTTGAGTGTACGCTGCAGCAGCGTCCTGAAATCTTATGCGCGTCTACATCGCCAGTTGACAAACCCTCTAGGCGGTGTCGTAGCGGTCCTTCCTTCGCGTCTCGCAGTCTTCGTACGTGTGTATCATGCTTACCTGTACTCATCTTCCACAATTGCATGGACGATTCTTGTATCGTGGTACGCTCACGCCAACAGATGAATATGAGCGTGTCCTCGCGTTTAGTCAAGCCTACAATACAGTAAGGTATAATAAGTACTACGTCTGCCACCTCAGCGCTCGCCGCCGTGGTCATCATCAACCATCCCGAACAAGCATCTACTGCTTGCCCTCGAACATCTTCTTGATCGCCGCGCTCGAGTACGACTTCGGGCGCTCGAGAGCTGGAGGTCATTATCAGCATGAAGCTTGACTTCAATAGATATCCACACGTACGAGCACCGAGAGCACGGTCCCAGATGAGCTGCGCCGCAACACCGAACGCACGCGAGACACCGAACAAGACGGTGTAGAACTCCATCTGCGTGAGGCCGTAGTGCGTGAGCAACGCGCCAGAGTGCGCGTCGACGTTCGGCCACGGGTTCTTCGCCTTGCCCGCCTCCAAGAGCACGTCGGGCACGATCTGGTAGATCTTGCTAACGAGCTTGAACATCGGGTCCTCAGGCAGGTGCTTCAAGGCGAACTCGCGCTGGGCAGTGTAGCGCGGGTCGGTCTTGCGGAGGACGGCGTGGCCGTAACCGGGGACGACCTGGCCAGACTTGAGCGTCGACCAGACGTACTCGCGGATCGCCTCGGGGGACGCATCCGCGCCGATCTTGCTCTCCATCTTGCGGAGCCAGACGAGAACCTCCTGGTTGGCAAGACCGTGGAGCGGGCCAGCGAGACCGTTGAGGGAAGCACCGAACGCGAGGAAGGGGTCGGAGAGCGCCGAGCCAACAAGCTTGCCGGTATGGGCAGACACGTTGCCACCCTCGTGGTCACTGATCAATGTGTGAGAAGGAACGCCTATCTTATCAACGGGCGACGTCACTCACGAGTGGATGGTGATGTAGAGGCGCATGAGCTCGACGAACTCCTTGCGGTCACCGAAGCCGAGGAGGGTCGCCAAGTTTTGCGAGTAGTCGTGGCTCGGGTCAACAGCAGGGGGCTTGCCGCCGCCGTAGACGTTGCGGTAGATGCGACCGGCAATGTTAGGAAGCTTGGCAATCCTGCGCTCGTGTGAGACGTTGTTCACTGCGGGAGATAGCAAACGCACAAGTCCATCGAGTCCTCGAAGGTCGGGCCCCAGTAATCCTTCTTGTTGATACCCTCCTTGTATGCCTTGGCAAATGCGGAGTTGTGGTTGAGCTAGATATCCTATGAGTGACTGAAGCAATAGGACAATATGTATACACATACCGCCGTAACAGCGATAGAGAACTGCGTCTTGGGGTGGTGGGTGGGCGGGCAGCGGTCGATGAGGTCCTCAACGAACTCGGGGAGGGCGCTGCGAGCAGCCCAGTCCTTGCTGAGTTCGGTGACCTGCTCCTGGGTGGGGACCTCGCCAGTAACGAGCAGCCAAAAGAGACCTTCGGGCAGAGGCTCGTCACCACCGGGCGCCTTCGGGAGGAGGTCGCGGCATTCGGGGATGCTGTAGCCACGGAAGCGGATACCCTCCTCAGCGTCGAGCACAGAGCCGTCCCAGAGGAGAGCGGGGAGACCACGCATACCACCGTAGACCTGGTCTACGATGACGGGGCCAAAGGACTTCTTGCCATGCTCAGCACGAATTGCCTTGACCTATAGCGACAGTGAGCTGACAGCGCAAAGCAGACGCGGGTAGTGACGCACGTTCTCAATCTCGCCGGGGATGAGCTCCGCCACGCGCTCCTTGAGCGTAGGCTGCTTGGAAGAGGTAGAGGAAAGACGGGCCGAGCCGAGGGCCAGGCCTGGTCTGAGCGGCGCGATGCGCGACTGGGGAACGCGAGCACATGATTAGCGTGTGGACGACTGAGGAGGGGGAGGGGGAACGCGTACGTTTTTGAAGAGGAGCGAGCGGGCGGCGGCGAGAGACATGACGGCGAGAGGCAAAGGACGACGATGGGCACGAACCAAAACCGGGATGCTTTTCTAGTTTTTGACACGTGACGTACCCTGGGATTTCGGAAGTTGGGGCAGCACGCGAGCCGCAAGCGCCCGTGTGTTGCGACCAATCGTTGTCGACTTTCTGCGCCGGACACGTCGTCATCGATCACTCGGTCATCATCCTTCTCCCATTTGCCGATATCCGTCGCAGCCTCCTTCCCAACTCCCATGGCGAAGCGCAAGCGCACAGAGCAGGACCCCCCTCCCGCAGGCACTCCGACGCCCGACACGGCGGCCCTTCTCCCACAGGTCGCCCCTCCGTCTGGCACCCCGCCATCAGCTGACCGTACCATAGAAAAAACACTATCGCCAGCGCGCGCACGCTAATCCTTTTTCTGATCATGCTCTTGTCTACCCCAAATCCCCCGCGGCGATGGACTGGTCCGCCCACTACCCATCCGGACAGCCCCCAGAGTGGGCCGACATAGGATGTGGCTTTGGTGGTCTGCTCATCAGTCTGGCACCACTTTACCCCAACACCGGCATGCTCGGTGCGTTGCTTCTCACTTCAGTGTTGATCGGGCGCTTACCTTGATCCCTACCTCCCAAGGCATGGAAATCCGCGTACAAGTCTCAGAGTACGTCCACGATCGAATTGAAGCGCTCCGTGTCGGCGCGAACAACGACGGTCACCACTACAACAACGTCTCCATCCTCCGCACCAACTCCATGAAATTCCTGCCGAACTACTTCACCAAGGCATCCCTCTCTGCAATCTTCTTCCTCTTTCCAGACCCCCACTTCAAGCTTCGCAAGCACAAGGCGCGCATCATCTCGCCGACACTGCTCGCCGAATACGCATACGTCCTCCGACCTGGTGGAATCGTCTACACCATCACTGATGTGAAAGATCTTGCCGACTGGATGCAGAAGCATCTTTCCGAGCACCCCCTCTTTGAGCCTGTCAGCACCGAGTTGCTGCGAGAAGATGGGAAGGGCCCTATCCTTGACGCGGTCTGGAATGGGACGGAAGAGGGCAAGAAGGTTGAGCGTAATAAGGGAGACAAGTACCTTGCTTGCTTTCGTCGCATCGCAGCGTCGAGATAGCTGTACGTACGCGCTTGACTTACTAGATGGTGTAATCAGGATCTTCTTCCGTTCAGGGCACAATTACACTGCTGTCTTGGGATGTCATGACGAGTATGTCTTCGGCCTTGCAGAACTTTACGGCTATCAACACGCACCCGCTTCCCCGGTACCCCGGCTGGAGCCGGACCCCGCCCTCCAGGTGGCAAGGGTGTTTTACGCTGACCTGCCTGGCCGTCAGCACGTCTGCAGCATGCCACGAAGATCTTCCGCGCGCCCACGTACGTGGGTACTGTGCAGATGGCAGTACGGCTCAGTACGGCGAGCGTCCGCGGGCATCTACTACTTACTTGCTGACATGTTCTTGAAATGCATGACGGTCTTCCCCGAAACAAGTCGTCAGTGCTTCGTCAAACGGCCCGAAGTCGCGTCACGTTTTATGGCCAGCAATGACATGCCTGAATGGGCTCGGCCACTTATACGACCAGACAGGCGTCGTATTTATCTATCTACTCAATACGCCCTTGCCGTGATATTGATACCCTACCAGTTCCCGAAGGGAGGCACAGCAGCGTCTCAGTGAATCCGATATTCAACTGACTGGTTTATACTGCGTCTTTCACTACCGACAAAGGCTTGCGCGCCACGCATTCCACGCGCCTGGCCTTCTCGGATGGCTCTGCCTTGCAGTGCTGTTACTTTCCCGGATGAAGACCTTGCCCTTAGCGGTCAGAAACGCCACAAAGTTGAGCAGTAAAACCCACCTAGATAGGCCAGTTCTGCGCGAGCGCGGTCCAGGGTCAACTCCTCCATGTCGCTTCTGAAGGATTTAAGAGGTCGAAGTTCGTGCACACCATCATGCTCAGCACGTAGTCTGGATCGCAGCATCGCCATCCCCGGCGCAACGAGCTCGGTGCGATAAGCGATCGTGTACAGGTCGCACCGAGCGTTTAGCTCGAGATGCTGCAACGCTGGTAGGAGATCCAGCGATTCGGGACGAGCTTCGTCGCGCGTCAGATGCCCCAGTAGGGTCACGCTGACCATATCCGAGGAGGGAGGCTCGTCCGCACTGGTGGTATTCCGGGCAGAGAGCGACAGACGGGACAGCGCTGGCATGGTCTCGAACAGATGCACCGCGCTCGTCACATCGTAGATAACGTCTTCGAGTGTCAGGGAGGTGAGCTGCGTGCATCTGTCGCGCACGAAGAGGGCGTCCAGCGTGTCGTCAGGCGCGAAGTAGTTGTGGCCGCGCATCGCGATTTCCGTGAGCTTTGGTGCGTCGATGAGAAACGCATCCGATCCTGGACTGATGAGCTCGATCGCCCGCAGAGCGGGCATACTGACGGCGCCGGTCATTGACGGTGCGAACAGGCCGTACTGTTGCTCTCGATGCACGATGAGGCGTTCCAATGTAGGTGCGAAGGCAGAGAGTATGGACAGAATGCTGCCTGAATCAATGTACTGGAGTTCAAGGCGAGTCGGTCGCCATGCAGCTGGCCACCGTAAGTCGCCGTGTGGTATCGTCCACTCGCCCCTGAGGGCAAGGGTGCGAATGGGCGATTGTTGGAAGAACAAAACGGGATGGCACCCCTCAATGTCATCACCGAATACGTCGATGTCGAGAGATTGTAGTCGCGGGAACGCTGCAGCTTTTCGCGAGTCGAAGAACGCAAGTGGGCAGTCTAGCTCTGCAGATACCCATCGCGCAGATTCGGACACGAGAGCGTCCCAGGTTTTGTCGAGGCCGGATGGATGACCCACGTCATAGTGCGAAGTGCATCCGGATACGACGACGACAATCTTTAGAGGAGCATGGCCAGAGCGAGTCAGGTATCGATCCACAACAGACACCAGAGCAGGATTCGCGCCGATTGACAAACGGTCACAGTCCTCTTCTTTGTCACTCCAGCGTGGTCGTAGTATTGCCTTAATGACGATGGAATTCCACAGCTGGGATGTCTGGAGAGCAACGGAGCGCCAAGCGCGGGAGACCGCGGCACAAGGGAGCGCTTTTGTTCCACTTGGAGCCTCATACCACTTGTCTGGAGTCGACATAACGAAGATACTCGAGAGCAGCTCTGTAGGAAGCCGCTGAACAGGAGACAAGACGGCTTTGTTGGCGTTTATCTGGCGCAAGACTGTAGCCAGCTGATTGATTAGCCAGGTCGCCGTGTGTTCGAGCAGACATGTTTTCTCCCGTAATCGGGTCATCGCGTCGACATCGGCCTCGTCGATTTCGCCTTTGCTTGCCAGATCCTGAAGGGCAGCATTTTGCTGAAGCACTGCCGTGATGCTCGTCCCGAGTTGAGTTTCTGATTGCTGGAGTCTCTTTGAGTCGTCCGAGTCCTCCTATGCTTTTCTGAGCTTCGAGTATGGAACAAATTGGTTGCATGTATACGCACCTTGTTCTCGGTTTCAAAATATCCATCATTGACACTGGCCGACATTCTCTATGAAAGACGATGAAGGCTGATGATGGTTTGAGGTTGAGCGCAACACCGGTGTTCGAATTGAGGATGCAAGCACGTGTGATTGGAACTCGGCTACCCATCGACTTTGAGTAGAAGGTGACCTCCGACTCTGTAGGCTGATTTTGCTTCTCAGAGGTTTTGCGGAATATCTCCAAGACAATTCGATCCTGCATCAGAAGCCCTGGCTCAGTCTGTGTAGTCTACTAGATGCGTAAGGGACCAACAAACGCGTGACATCACGCGTACTCTCGCGTCGACAGTGGACAAAGCACAAGGCTCAAGCTCCTGTCTGGGTCTGGACGCGTCACACCATCTCAGCAATGTCACGCCTATTGCAAGGGGGCCTCAGGCGAGCCTCTAACCGACCATCAAGTCCTTCCTTTGAATGTGAGAATCGTGCACTTCCTTCAATCGCCTTTTTGTCTCACATACCGCTCCCTTCGTCTTAAGAGAGGACAATGTATCGCTTTGTACACTCCAGCGCCTCAGAGGGAGTCAACACCAGCGCTGATAATAATCCCGGCGCATACTACGACCCATGCAGCAGCCCTTATAGATTAGAGGGGGTTGTGGGACGGAAGATGATCTTCTGCGGGGCCTTGCTCACCTATTACTCCCTCGAGGATATCATACAAGTCTGCGAGGGCTGCCTGCAGTATTCCGCCCGATGCTGCGCTCACAAGTATGAAGATCGAGCGTGTCACCACTACCGCCTCATCTTCACGGACGGTGCATGCTCTGGCAATGGGTGGGGAGAGTCTGCCGCGGGTGAATTTCTTCTCAAGATGATGAGCAATATAACTGACGATAAGCGCCTCCTTCCCCCTCCGTCGGGCCCCTATTTTCAGGAATCGGCGTCGTTCTTGGCCAGAGAGGGTTCGGCATCGACTCATTCTCGCTCGCCGTCACAGAGGCGATGGATCCCGGTCAGAGGCGCACTAGCCAGCGCGCCGAGCTCCTCGCTGCCATCGAGGGCGTGCGTCGTTCCGCGTTCGGCGATGTGCACCCCTACTACGGCAATGCCCCCAGGGCGCGCATCATAGTCTCGGACTCCGAGTACGTCGTCCGCGGGATGACCGAATGGCTGCCGCAGTGGAAGGTGCGTTCTGTGGACAGTCATATCAGTGGAAGATGCCTGACTGCATCTGCCCTCCCAGCGCAATTGGTTTCGTACCGCTCAAGGCGCAACGCCGGTGAACCTGGACCTCTTCCTGTTGCTCGACAGCGAAATAGAGCGTTTAGAGGCGGGGAGCAACTTCAAGTTCGGCTTTTGGCACGTACCGAGGCACCTCAACTTCGAAGCGGACAGTCTGGCCAAGGCCGGGGCTGCTGCCGTGCGGGAGATGATGGCCAGGGGCTTCGCCTAAGATTGCATGAGCGATGTTGACGGCAAGCACCATCACGACCAGCGAGCGAAATTGTACGATAGAAAGAATTTGAACCGACGTTCGTTGTCATCTTTGATTTTCCATACGAGGAGTCGCCCTGTGAAAAAGAAAACCTACTCGCATACCCCTTCCATTGCTGGAATGCATGCATAGATTCAGGAGGCTGTGGGTACATGAGCGCATGGTCATCGTTACGAGCAGCAAAAATCAAGGATAGTGGTATAGGTCAAGTTGGATACAGATGGAGCAGCTAGCAAGCCTACAGAGATGAGTATACACAAACAAGCTAGGAAAATAGATCGCCATGCCCTCAGAACAGGCAGACGAAGTTGCTTGGGAAGACATGCCGCCCACGCTGACGTCGGTCTTCATCCAGCAGCTCACCGCTCCACCAACCATCCTCTGGCGTCGCGGTGACGGCGATGATATCGCCCGCCTGGAAGTCGAACTCCTCGTCGATAGTCGCAGTGTAGTCGTACAGCGCCTTCACTGCAACGATTGTCAGCTTCAAAAGACCCTGATCGCGCCTACGTTGTGCTCACCATAGAACAGGATTCCCCGCCCATCTTCTGTCATTTGCCCGGTCGGTGGCGCTACACCCTGGGGCTGCGGTGCTGGGGCCGGCGCTTGGCGCACGGGCTGCGGCGACGGCGAGCGATGCATCGGCTGTTGCTGGAATTGCCCATACCCAGCAGCCGGCTGGTTGTTGTATCCGGCTGGAGCCTGCTGCCCGTAGTACCCTCCGCCCGCTGCAGATGCACCGTACCCGTTGCGCTGTACGCCATTCACATTGTTCGTGGCGCCATATCCCGGCCCATACCCTGCTGGCTGTTGCGGCGGCGGCGCACCAAACGCTGGCGGCTGGTTCGCAGCTGGATAGGCCGGCTGGCCGTAACCCTGGGGCTGAGGAGCGGTGTAGGGTACCTGCTGAGGAGGGGGCTGCTGCTGGAGAGGAGGGGCGCCGAAGCCTGGTTGATAGGCAGGTTGTGCGGCATACGAGGGAGTCTGCGCCGGGACATACGGCGCAGGAGGAGGCGCCTGCACTGGGGGCGGCGGTGGCTGCGCCACGGGAGGTGCCGGTGGAGGGGGCTGCGTGGGCGGAGGAGGCGGCTGCACCGCTTGTGGCGGCCCCTGCGGAGGGTACATTCCATAGCCCTGGTTCGCGAGGTAGCTCGTACGACGTTGAGGCCCGCCGTACGCCGGCTGCTGTTGGGGAGGCGGCTGCGTCGGTGGCCGCTGTTGCTGTTGCTGCTGTTGATACCGCTGTGCCATCTCATCATGCAGTACACGCCCGCTAGCGTCAAGCGCGATACCAACGTTGTTCGGGCTCGTCGCGCGCTGCGCCATACTCGGCTGACGCGCGAGATTCTGGTTCGCTGGACCAGGAGGCTGAATGTAGCTTTGCCGATTGGGACTCGCAGACCGAGAGATGGGCTGAGGACTCGCAGAACGAGAACCTCCGCCGTGCGCACCGATACCAGCATGGCCCACACTTGGTGGACGGTGCAAGTTCTGCGCCTCGCTCTGCGTCGCCATGTGAGCATTGGACGGAGACGCGATGTGCGCATTCGACGGAGACGGTGCAGCAAAGCTTCCGCGACGACTGGCGCTCTTGCGCTCACCGGGCAAGCTCTGGTGATAATCGTTGAGGACCGTCTCGATATGATCAGACCCTGCGGGAGACACAGCGCGAGTTGGGCGCATGAAGGCGGCTGTCGGCGGACCCGCAGCTTGGGGGTTAGCAGGCGAGCTCGGGCGAGAGGATGGGTGCGAGCCGACGACCAGGTCAGCCGAACTCTGGTAGTCCCGAGCAGGCCCGTCGCCATGAGGAGATAGGTTCATCGACTGCCGAGCCTGCTGGGCTTCCTGCGTACCCCGACGCGAGGGCGGGTTGGTGGTCGGCTGCGGGCTCCGACCCGAGCGAGCCGACGTGGTGCTGCGACGCACAGACGCGCCGCTGTTCTTGAGCTCCTCCATATGCTGAAGCAGGGGGTCAACAGCACTGCCGGGCTTGACGTTCGATGGCGAGGCCGCAGCCGACATGCTGCCATTGGCGCGATGCTGCTGTTGCTGTTGCTGCTGCGGCGGCTGTCTGTCCGACATCGCTTCCGGAGATTCGACCCTACCAGCATCCGGAGGAGGGGGGCGGTATGACTGCCTGCGTGACACGGCCTGTTGAGCCGGAGCCGTACTAGGGCTGCTGCTCGGCACCCCGTTGACAATGCTAGTGGGACGGCTGCGTGCAGGACCACCTGCGCCGACGCCAGCGACATTCGTCGCAGGCTCCGGGTCGGGCTGAGGCGGAGGAGGTTGAGCTAGAGCAGGGGTAGGACCTTGATTACGACGCTGGGTCGTGCGCGTGAAGTGTGCCGGGCGAGCTGTTGGCCGAGAGCTCGCTGAGGGAATTGCGTCGGGTTTGTTGTAGTCCACGAACGCAGGAGGATCAGGTATCCGGTTGCCGGTACCGTAGTCGAGTACGAAGTTCTCCATCTCCTTCTCCGTTTCCATTTGCTCCAGTGAAAGACGCATCTTCTCGCAGGACTAAGAATGCGTCAGTATGTCGGACACTCAGCAATGCTATCATGACGCACCTCGTCGTCGGTAACACAGACGGTAGAAACGGCATTGGCGTAAGCCCACATGTTGTCGCGCATGAAATCCAATCGGTCCTCCTCGAGATCCTGGCACGAGTCGCAGAAGTCCTTCCAGTCCTGCTCCCACTTCGCCGCTGTCGTCTGCAGCGTCTTCGCAAAGTTTGCGAAATCGCGCTCGTTTGCCTGCACCGTGCGCTGCGCGCGCTCGAGCCGCGACGTGATCTTGTCGAGGTCGCGCCCCTGGACGAGTGTCGACTGCGCCGTGTACGAGTTGATGAGCAGGCAATCGGCCTCGTACTTCTCGCGCGCCTTCATGACCCGGGCCTCCTGCTCCTGCTTCTGGCGGAACTGCTTCTCGATCATGGCCTGATAAGTCTTCTTGTGCTGGACCTGCCGCGCGTAGAAGTCCGCGCTCGAGCCCTCGAGGTCGGTGCGGATCTGCTGCGCGAGCTGGAGGTGGTAGCCCGCCTGGCGCTCGGTCTCGGTGCGGATGGTATCCAGGGAGTTGCGCAGCTCGCTGGGATCGTAAGAGGGACGCCTTGAAACGAACATTGGATGCGCTCACCCAATCTCGTCGCGCCCGAGTGTCCCCTTTGCCAGCTTGGCAAGTCGCTTCGCGTAGTCCTCCTCGATCGAGGCTCTGCATAACGTTCAGGCACGAGCAATAGGGCAGGAGAGGCTGTCTACTCACCTCTCCTTCCAGAAGTTCCTCAGTTCGTCGGTCGTACGCGACGCTCCGCGCATCCGCGCGAATAAGACGTCGACACCGCCATCGCCGAGGCCCCAGAAAGCATTGCAGAAGTCGAGCGCGCGGTCCTGCTCAACGATGATGGGAGAGCCAGAACGTGCATATTTTGAGAGAGATGTCGTGGACGGCTGCCGCCGCGCCATCGCAGACAGAAGGATAGGTTCAAGCAAGAGGTTGATGGTTGTTTATACGCGCTCACTAGATATTATATTCGTGAAACACATCTCTTCCTATCATCATCCCTCTGGCTGTGCCCTCCGTATCATCGCCCCTTGCCCACTCAGCGCCGAGCGCCCTCTACTGCTTGGGATTAGGTCGAATGGCGCCCATACAGACGGATGTATCTACGCAGATGTTCCGCCATAATTGCTGCAATGATCAACGCATCCTTTGTATGCTATTACAATCAAACCTCTCCCTCAGCGGACGCGAATCAGGCTGATCTTTGGATGGGAATGCATACTTCTTCCCTCAAGGATCAGTAAATGCAAATCAAAGGAGGCGGCGGGACGTTTCCTGATTGATGTGTCGCGGTTGGCGAAGACCGCTGGGCACTGCCATGGTCCTCAACGAGCTAATTTTCCCGTCGCAAATCGACTTGCGAGAGCAGAGCGCCCGGCGATAGGCCGTGCCAGTTGGTTATTATCGCGGACGACGTTGATCGAGGAGGTTGCCCAGTTTGGATGTTTCAGCTGCGCAAAACAATGCGACGGTCCTCGAGGAAGACATGCCCCCCGATGAAAACGATAAACATGAGAGCGATAACAGCATGAGTGTATACGTCGAGAGGACCTGTTGATTGAGTGAGGTGTGCGAGGGCCAGTCGGTTTTGGCTCTTTCAGTTGGAGCACAACATAGCGCGCGTGACATGGATGATAAACAAAGCCAAAGCTCGAACGTTGAGAACGGCCACGATGCAGCAGCCCCCGCCGCCGCCAGGCCCGACGCCGTTGGGCAATCCAGGACAGCCAGGTGAACGAGGGACGCAAGCAGGACCTCAGAGTGCGAGTGCGCCAGTGCCACCGCCGCCGACGCTGCCTCCTCAGTCAGCTTCGAGTGCCAGCGTGGGCGGAAGTAAGCGCCGGCGCAAGAACGACGATGAAGGACCAGCAGAGCCGCGACGGCTGCGACGGTCGCATGAGGCGTGCGCGCGGTGCAGGAGCAAAAAGATCAAGGTGCGGGGATAGCCGAGGAGCACGGCAAGTTGCGAGCTGAACGCCCCCTCAGTGCGACTCCAAAGTGCCTCGATGCACGGCCTGTGCGACAGCAGGAACACCATGCCACCAGGAGGACAGACAGCGGCAGACGCTCACCCCCCGTGGGTACACGGAGCGCCTCGAGCGCCAGGTTGCGCAGATGATGGCCTTGCTCAGTCGCCGCATCCCCAACTTCGATCTCAACAACCTCGACAATATTGCTGCAGCTGAAGGCATCGTCATTCCTGACCACAATGGCGACCCCAACCAGTCTCCGTCGCAATCTCAGAGCCAGCAGCACCCGCCCCACCCGGCTTACCCACCGCATCCGCCCCCGATGCCGTACCCCCACTACCCATACCCGCCGATGCCCCCCATTCCACCCCCGGGCTTCCCCACCCCATTGCACCCGTATCAGATTCCGTTCCCACCGCAGCCGCCTCAGCAGGCTCAGCCGCAGACGCCACAGACGCCACAGAGTGCGTCGCAGCAGCCCCAGCAGCCGACCAAGGACAGCGGTCCGGCGCGTATTCCTGGGCAGGATCCCGACGGCAACGACATGAGCCACCCCATTGCTATTGCGACTGCATTCAAGGTCGACCCCAACATCCAGGCCAAGGGTCAGTTATCATTCTCTCCCTCCCTCCCCCTTGGTTATACTTACATTTCCCAGGTACCAACGCGAAGCCGCCCAACGATATCGGCTTTGGGCACGGTGCGTTCCTACATACGCCCGCTGGCTTCGACCCCGCTGCACCCCCGCGCGACCTGTCCAAATGGGTCGCCGTGAGCGTACCTCCCGAGGACGATGCACCCCCCGGTGCCCAGCCGAAGCAGCTCTATCTGCCTGCCGACATCCGCACCGTCCGCCATGTGATCGACGTGTACTTTGACCGTCTCAATGTTCGTGTACCCCTCACGTCAGCTAAAGTTATGCTCACGCTTCTTCAGGTCCACCGGCCCGTCTTCGAACGCGCCGAATTTGACGACCGTGTCATCCAGCTGTATGCGGGCATTGAGGGCGCTGAGACCCTCCGTGCGCCGCGCCCTGCGACAGAGGAGCCCGACACCCGTCCGGGTGATCCTCCCCAGGTCGAGGCGCGTACATCGCAGATAGACGCCCGCAACGACCCAGGTATGCTCTTTAGGCATGGCGCGTCGAATCCCGCTCACTCTCATTCACAGGCTTTATCTCTGCCTTCTTGTACATCCTGGCGCTGGGCACGATGTCCGAGCTTAACAATAAGGTTGGCCAGGCCGAGACGACTTCATTGAGCAGACGTACTCACGAGCATATCCAGCTGACCTCTGGCGATCAACCTCTCCCGGTTCCACCTACCTGGCCGCAGTACGACGAGTTCTTCCTGCGCGCTATGGCCACTCGTCCGGACTGGCGTATGACGCTCAGCTCCCTGCAGGCTGCCGTCCTCCTCCATTGGTATCTGTACACTGACGTACGTGTACTTCATTCTATTTTATCTTCCAGCTCGCTCACCTTCTATCAGGGTCAGGGTTCAGGCCTTTGGCGCTTCGTGGGCTCCATCCTGCGCTACGCGATCGAGCTCGGCCTGCATCATGACCCCTTCTCGCAGCGCAACCCGCAGACGAACAAGTGGGTGGTCACTCTGCTGCTTCAGGTCACACTCTAATCATGTCGACAGATACACGTTCACGATCGCCGAATGCCGGGCGCGCGTGCGGCTTTGGGGTATCGTCCTCATACACGACCGTGGGACGAGCGTCATCTTCGGCCGTCCTTTGGGCATACATCCCGACGAGACGAACACCCCGATGCCTGTGCCCTACCCGGACCCAGCGCGAGAGATTGCGAGCAGCCATTTCTACCTCAGTCATGCTGTTGGTGCGTAAACACTTTCTCCATCGTCTAAATATCCCGACTTATGTTTTCGCAGCCGATATACAGAAGGAGATCATCCTCAAGCTCTATGCGCCAAAGACGCCCCCGCGCTCTGCGCCTGAGCTGATCGGGAATGCGAAGGCGATTCTAGGTAGGTGTAGCTCAGCGACGGCGATTTTCATAGGAACACGTACTAATACCCGGGCTCAGACAAGATGGAGACCATACTTCCTCCGTCCTTCCGTGACTATATGGGTGGGACAGAGAACTGGCCCGTTGAACGCCGGCGTGACCTCGTTAAGAGCATCTCGACGGACATCGGGTTGACGCTGTTGAAGGTACGCCTCGTCATTTTATGCAATGATACGCATCCTGACCTTCATGTCAGTGGGCCATCGCCAAGATTTTCCTCCTTCGCGCCCTTGTTGCGAGCAGTACGACGGGGTACAAGGATAAGGTTCGCGCCCTGCAGCCTGGTAAGCCTATTTTCCCCTCTGGCGTGCTTTCCTCCAATGACAATTCCTAGCTGTCGTCACGGCGCACAATATCATTGTTGTGCATCACCAGCTTATCAACCAGCCTGACATTTCGTTCTTCACCTCTCCACTACCGTTACAGACGGCAGCTATGGTGCTACTCTATGGCTGGTAAGTGTTGCGAGCACACTGCGCTGCCTCAAGCTCAACCTCTATAGGATGTCCCGACGGGTTGAGGCAGTCACTCGTGAAGTTGCGTTGGAGGATGTCACCATGGCCCTCGAGGGTATTCCGAAATTCAGGTGGAAGTGGGAGCGCAAGGATTTCCCTCGCCCGCCGCCCATGATGGTAACCCTTGCGGAGAGCGTCCTGCAAGTTAAGCTGGAAGATGCGCCTGCGCCGTCGGCCCCTGGTGTACTGTGGCAGGAGCAAACATACAACGAGAACCTCGTGGTCAACAGCCCGGACGCTGCGACCAGCCCGCACCAGCAGCATGCTGGACCCACGCACGGTGCTATGCACAACCCGATGGCCGTCGACTCGCCTTCGATCGACGGCGTCATGCATCAGGTGCAAGGGAGTCCGGTTCTGCAGCATCCGCAGTCGCAGGACTGGGTCAGAGTCAAGCTCGAGCGCGAGTTCCCCGCTGGTATGCCGATTCGCACAAATTCTCCGCATCGTTGCCTGATCACCTCTGTCAGGCCTCCTCTTCCCCCAGTTCCACGTTCAGGCGGGACCGGACCAGGCCCCGGGCAACCCCCCGCATCAAGGTCGTTCGGTGAGTACGCCCTCTCACGCGATAGGGTTGTACTGACCTTTACGCTCTCGCTCGCCCTCATTCGCTTCTCGTCTGGCTTCTCATGCTACGTACCATGATGTATCTCGCCTGGTCTCTCTTTCTCGGTCTCGGTTCCGGCGCGCCGCTTCTGTTTTCCGCCTGCTGATGCATCGCTCACCGGCGCTCCCGCCGCGCCTTATTCCACGCCGTGCATCTGACGCATCGTCCTCGCGACGTGGATCCGATGCGTCTCCCATGCCGGCGGTCACCCCGCGCGTTCAGGGTGGCTATGTTGCTGAGATGCCGCCCGACGTGCACTACGGTGGCGCGTATGAATACCATCATGGGGGCCAGGGAAGGTTTGTCGAACTTACGACTGCATGTGCACTGGGTCAATGTCTGACTGATCATCTAGGTACTACGACGAGGAACGTCACTTGCACTACTACCCGCAGATGCAGTACCGTGGCGCGCATCAGCCTCCTTGGAACCCCATCGCCTGAACGCCCACCGTTGGCCAAAAGATATGAATAATTATGATCCTTTTTACTTGCAGAAACGGACGTTGTTAGGCTTCATGCCTCGCTTCTTGAGCTCTATATCGCCGTGGACTGTATACGTAGTCTCCTGAATGCATGTGGTAACCTGTCTCGATGTGGCCCCACGAACTTGAAGAACGCCAGTCTGGGATTATGCACGCAGACGCCATGGCGGGCCGCGGCCCGCTTCATGACCAGCACCACGTAGAGCATATTGGTGGGCAACTGTTCAAAGATCCCCTCGACCTCGCTGATTGACATGGCTCTGCTCCCTTCAGCTCGCCGATCCCGTACAAGTCTCGGTCACCATGTAGATGGTCTCAATACACAACACTCCCCTCGCTGGTGACGCGTACTTCGGCATGGGCAAGCTGTGATCTAATTTGCTTGTTGACTTTCCGGGTGCGTAGCCGATGCCTACGGTGCTGAACATTCTTTCCTACATATATATGGGAGCACTGACATTGCTAATCCATCGTCAACTCTCTGCTCGACCATCGACGACAGAATGCCCTCTTCGTTCCCAACGCGCAAGGTCGGAGACGCTATCGTCGGTTCACTAGGCTACGGCCTCATGTGGGGAGCCTACGACGACCATAGTAAGCTTGCAACGCTTGCAGATGACGAGCGCTTCGCGGTGTGTATCGCAAACTTCAACTACTACCCAAAGGTGCTGATATACTATGCTCAGGTCCTTGATACTGCTCTGGAAGCAGGCTGCACGTTCTGGGACACCGCGGATATTTACACCGGCTCTGAAGAGGCCGTCGGAAGATGGTACGCATGCCCATACTCTTACCGCAAGATACGTCGGTCACTGTATCATCGCTGCAGGTTCGCGAAGACCGGGAAGCGCAAGGACGTGTTCCTCGCCACAAAGTTCGGCTTCGTGATGCGTCAAAAGACCGAAGGAGGCCACGGCGGGTTCGGTATAGACGGCAGTCCAGGTTATGTTCGCGAGGCATGCGAACGCTCCCTCAAGAAACTAGGCACCGAATACATTGACCTGTATTATCTGCATGTAGGCTCGCCTCGGCATTCCTAATCCTCTGCCTGCTCTGACCACGTATTCAGAGGGCGGATTCAAACACCCCCATTGAACGCACTGTTGGTGCGATGGCAGAGCTGGTTAAGTACATAGGACTGCTCTCTGGCCGTTGAATGCTTTTGACACGTCCATAGGGAGGGCAAGATCAAGCATATCGGCTTATCCGAAGTCTCCGCTCAAACGCTGCGTCGCGCCCATGTCGTACACCCCATAACCGCCGTTCAAGTCGAGTATTCGCCCTTCACGCTGGACATAGAAAGCCCGGAGATCGGACTGTTGCAGGCCTGCCGCGAACTAGGCGTCAAAGTCGTCGCCTACTCGCCGCTGGGACGTGGGCTCTTGACCGGGAAAATTGTAAGTGCATTTCGACAGAAGATGTATTCGACAAAGCTAAGCACTAAGCGCAGAAATCGCCCGACGACATCACCGATCCCTTCAAGAGGGCGGCTCCCAAGTACAGCGCGGAGAACTTCCCCAAGACGCTGAAGCTCATCAACGAACTGGAAGCCATTGGAGCAAAGTACAACGCGTCCGCTGGCCAGGTTGCACTTGCCTGGATCATGGCGCAGGGCGACGATATCATTCCGATCCCCTGCACTACCAAAGTCCAGGTTCGTGCCTCGAATGTCCGCCTCGTCAGTTGAACCGCTCTAACCGGACCACAGAATCTCAAGCACAACCTCGCAGCTCGTGACTTGGTGCTCAATCCTGAAGATGTTTCCAGCATTCGCAAGTACGCCGAGGAGATAGATGTAGCTCTGCGCGGCGTCGCCCGGTGCCCTCCGGGCATTCAAGAAATGCTTTTCAGCGAGACGCCACAGCTGTGAAATGAAAGAAGTATTTGTGGCCGCGCGTAGCAGGCCTGGGTATCTCTTTGTATCACTTATTGTTGTCGGCAATGTGAACCTATTGTGTATACCCTTCTTCCTCGTTTTATATGTACGCGCACCAATTATCTGAAAATGTCGCCGCGATGGTGGTGGAGTTTGGCTCGTCAATAAGAGGGTACCGCTATCATATTCGAGACCAAGAGGCGTAGGCCAAGACACGGTCGTTATACATACACACAGATGGCCTAAGAATGTATAATGAGCACAATAAGTAGCAAGGATGTAGCCAAGACAATTCCATTCCCCAATTCTTCCCCAGATATACCCGCACATGGTCAGTGTCCACTACGTTCAAGCGAGGTACACAGTAGTTTTATCCGCCAGCATCTCGTGCGTAAGCGTACACTCCAGCGCCGTCCGCTCATTGTGCTTGCTCGGCGCATTGCTGTTATGCACCAGCCATAGCGCGCCCCGCATCAGCCTATTCACCACCAGCCTCTCAAAAGTCGATTCGTGCTGCTTCAGCGTGGTCCCCAGCGCCTTTAGCATATCCCTGACTACCGCCTGCGCGTCCGAGGCGATGACCAGGTCGAGCTCCTGCAGCCAGAAGGTCCCCGCCTTCGTCGCGAGCTCCGTCGCCGCTGGGTATTCATCTACCGCGTGTTTGAGCTGATAGTAGGCTAGCAGTCGCTTAATGTAGGGCGCGTCCCATGGCATGTAGCGCACGATGCCGGCGAAGTGGTCGTCGAGGACGCCGATGGCATGCAGACACGCATTGGCCGTCGTCCAAGAGGTCCGGTTGTGGGTGATGTAGTCGCCGTCGTCAGAGAGTGAAATCGCGTTCAAGAGGTGCGGCGCAATCAGCTCGCGATTGATCTCCATATACAACATGTCGACGCGGGAGAGGAATTGCTGGATGGCGGCGTTGCTTTTCCGCAGGGGGTGCACGCACGACGAGCCGCAGAGCATCTGCAAGGTGCGAACGTGCGCAAGCCCAGTGCTCAACGTATGTGCTGAGTACACGTTCAAGAAGCCGTTGTCGGTGATGACCTTCGGCATCGAGGGCTCAATGCACCAACACGCAACGAGGAGGCCGACGCCGATACACCACTGATCGCCCTCGAACCACTCCTGGACCTTCTCCGCGAACTTCGTGTCCATGCCCTCGAAGGTCTTCGACACGGATTCCTTGATCTCTGGCCCAGTGCGTATCCTGCCGAAGCCGACGTTGAACTCGTTGAACATTGCGCGACGGGCCGTCTCCGACCGGCACTGGTACCGCGTCGACTTGTCCGGCCGCATGTCCACGACGTAGACAGGGCCGAAGCCGTGGATGTCGTTCACGCGGACTTCGCAATGAGGACCTGTTCCCACGTATACGCCGTCGCTCTTCTTCCGCCACGAGACCTTCCACAAGCTGAGCAGCGAGAGGAAGGACGCCTTGTCCGCGCTGGCTATGGGGCGAGTGAGCGCGGCGGGCATGTAGTCATACGACCAGCGCCTCTCCTTCACATACAACCCCACATCCGAAGTCGTCGCAGCCGCCAGCAAATCCAGCCACGCACACCGCGCCTCCGGCACCGTTGGGTCCTCTAGGTTCAAGAACCACGGCCGGTCCGTAACATCGTACTGCAGCACCGTCTTCGGGGCCATCGACACGCTCGCCCACTGAGCAATCGCTGGTCGCTCCGGCTCGAAGATGAACTGCTTTGGCGCAGCGGGCACACGGAGGTCATGGCTGTCAAGCGTGGTGCGCGTAGCCTTCTCGGTAAGGGTATGATCGTCGCGAGGGAAGAATACGGATAGATGAGGCGTAGAGAAGGTGACCTCAAAGCGGACCTCGCTGAAGATGAAGTGGCGGCGGGTGCGAAGGGCCCATTGGCCGAGGACGCGCTTGGAGCAGCGGCGATAGTCGTACGCGGTGGATGCATATTGCTGCACCAGTTGCAGTAGTGTTACGATGAGAGCGATCAGGGAGACAATCAGAGCAGCGAGGGCAGTGGGGTCATCGCTAGATGCCATGAGAGGGGGTTGATTGAACTGCAGGGTCAATGAGTGCGTGAATACAGGTGCGCGACGGGGGGACGTACAGTGCCAGTTCACCCGATCGTCGTGTAGAGTGCAGAGGTGGACAGCAATGATCCTTCCTTCGCCTAGTTGTGCTCGTGTGTCCAAAGGAAGCCGGGGGGGGGAGGTTACTGTTGAAACTGAGGGGACGAGCTGGCCGATGGTGGCGGGAGTGACAGGATGATATAGCGCGATGCGTTTGGGCGCTGTTATTCAGGCCGCAGCGCCGGGCGCGCCTTCGCATGCAGGCGTTGATGCCCATCGCAGCCTGCTGAGGCACAGTTACTTGTCTATTAGGAGGGGCCCCAATTACACGACATAGAACATAGCAGAAGGAAGATGGTCAAGGGGGAAGGCACGGAGCGGAACCAGACTGTCGCTCACTCCGTCTCCGGGACGCGGCCCGTTGCCACCTCCGTTCTGTCCTCGTCGCATCCACGCTGACTCGATGCTTTCACCTTAAGGATGCTTCCCTCTCCTGCCAGTTCCAAAACTCTAGTAGCATAGATAGTCATCAACTGGCGTACGACAA
Source organism: Pleurotus ostreatus/Saccharomyces cerevisiae fusant (assembly GCA_024196135.1). Classification (NCBI taxonomy): domain Eukaryota; kingdom Fungi; species Pleurotus ostreatus/Saccharomyces cerevisiae fusant. The sequence goes on along the minus strand of JAMQCK010000078.1, from coordinate 30,346 downwards.
ACGAGTGACGATAAGTAGTACATTGGACATTGTGATTATATCTGTACAGGATCAAAGTCCACCGACGACAAACCTAGGGCCGCGCTGTCACTGATTCCTGCTCATCGTCGTTGTCGACTTTGAACACAGGAATCGCCGGACCAGCCTCCAAGATAACGTCTTCATCATCATCCGACGACTCATCGTCGTAGTACGGCTCCATCGGAGAGATCGTGCCGACCTTCTTCGACGCGCCTGGCGGACCCACAGCCAGTATGCGGTCCCCTTCCAGTATGCGCTCGTCCTCCAACCCCGGCTCCTCCTCGATGACCTGCAGGTCTGCCACCTCGCGGCGGAACCAATAGCGCAAGCCAACAGGGATCATCACGCCAACGACGACCGCCGACAGCAGGAAAAAGTTCTTCCAGCTGATGAGGTGGAAGTCGTCTGCGCTCGTCATCTCGTCGAGTCCACCGCCGATGGTCGTGTGGATGACGCTGACACCGAGGATACCCAGGCCCGTCGAGAGCCAGAAGGGCACGATGCCGATGCCCACGTGTGGGCAGACGACGTTGACGACCCAGTGCGGCGGCAAGGGGGCGATGCGCAGGACGATGAGGAAGGAGATGACGTTCTCCTTGTTCTGTCGGATCGTCGTCGCCCACTTGTCTAGTTTCGCCTGCACTCGGGGGAGGGTGAGCAGCGCCGGACCGAGTGCGGCGCTGATGAGATAGCATAGCGTTGCGCCAGTGGCGACGCAGACACATACGAGGGGAAGGGCTCTTGCGACGCCCCAGACGGCGCCACCGAGGATAGAGAGGTACATGGATCCTGGCAGCGAGAAGGCTTGCAGGAAGAGGTAGGTGATGATGTAGCATATCAGGACGCGGAAGGGATAGATGTTGCGATATTTCTTGAGCAAGAAGTTGAGATCTTTGAGCTGGTCAAAGGACTTCGGGATGCGCAAGAGGGGTCGGTCGGCCCTGCGTCACCGTCAGTACAGCCACTCGCTACACGGGTTTCACGACACGCACTCTTCTAATGTGGGCAAGGCGACGTATAGCGTGCCGCCCAAAAGCACGACGCTGACGATAAATATGCAGGCCATCTTGAGGGCTGCGTTGAAGACGATCCGGCCGCTCTTCACTCGCCCCCGATGCTCATCATGTCGCGGAAAGGCGGCGCCGTACCCTGGCGTGGTGGGCGAGATGAGCGACGAGCGCTCCGAGGCATCATCAATGTCCTGATCGTGGACAGTGTCCAGAGTGTAGACGGAGCCATTGGCATGCCTCGTCGCCGCGAAGGGCGTCGACAGCGGTGGTGGGGTCATGGTGGAGGTAGAGTGGTTTCGGAAGATGCCGAGGCCCGGCGTCCAATGTCCATCACGTCACTTTTGGGACAACAACCAATGTCAACTTGGACCGCCATCGTCGGACGCCCACTCTTATAGACTCGGGCTCGCTCATTCACTTTCGAGTTTATCCTATCTCCGAAGATCGCTAGCAGTAGACATCTGTAAGCTCAACTTTTGAAGGAAGAATTGTTTGTCATCGCGTTGCAAGGATATGTCAACAATTGAAGAGAGCCACAGCGACAAGGCGCATCCTGACTCGGCCAGATGAGATGCAGCCTCCCTGGACCCACTTCCGACCCACCGACTTTCCAATGGGACAAAGTTAAGAGGCCTCACATATGCTTGCGCGCAAGTGAAGCGACATGCAGCAGTCCAGCATCCCACGCCGCCATCTGTCGGGTGGCGTCCGTCGGCATAGGTTTGCCATCGTTTGCCGCGTGGGTTGCCGACAGATGGCCGCCTGCTGCCGAAGATGGTGACTCACCCGGTGAGTCACCATCGTGCGACCTCGCGCTTAGGAAGCGTCGAAAATTAGAAAATCCAACTCCGGAACTTCTCCTCGGGCCTTGTGGACGCCTCCCCATCCGGTACTCGAGTCCCGTTTCCGTGCGGCGCGAGGGCCCGTGATGACATACAATCATCTGATCCCGAGATGAGGGGAGCGCTTAAAGCACGGGCGGGCTAAAGGAAATGGCGCGCACACCATGTCCTCTCCTTCGCCCACTCTACAGGCCAAGAACGATGCGGTCGTTGAGAAGGACGCCGCCGACCCGTTCCAGGTCGTGCTCGACGAGAATGACGACCCTCAGCGGCGATCAAACGCGCGCAAGTGGCTGACCGTCCTATTGATCAGCAGTACTTCGCTCTGCGCTACGTGCGCGTCATCCATGGTGCGTCTACCAGCATCCTCTATGCCCCTCCCCCCAGCGACTGACGCGCTTTGCAGGCCTCCTTCGCCGAGCAGGGTACCATGGAGGAGTTCCACGCGTCGCGTACTGTCGCCATCCTCTCGATCAGTCTCTTCGTCGAGGGCCTTGGCTGGGGCCCCCTCCTCGTCGGTCCCCTCTCAGAGGTTTACGGACGCAACATCATCTACCGCGTCTCCGTCGGCCTCTTCTTCATCTTCTCCTTCCCCGTCGCCTTCGCCCCCAACATGCGTGCGTGACCCACCCTCGACCGATCACCATTCCATTGTTCTCACATGTCCATTGTCTCACTCTAGCCGTGTTCCTCGTCTTTCGCTTCATAACAGGATTCTGCGGCTCTGCATTCCTCAGCGTTGCAGGAGGGAGTGTCAGCGACTTGTTTCCCAGCAACAAAGTCGGAAAGTACGTCGTTCCTATCTCCGCACGGGATCTATTATTGACCGAAGCGGTAGCCCGATGGCGGTATACACCCTCAGTCCCTTCTTTGGACCTATCGTGGGACCTCTGGTTTCTGGTTTCATCAACCAGGTGAGGCTTGCCCCGTGCTTTTCTGCAAGTCACGCTCATCCCTTTCTTAGCATGCCAACTGGCGATGGACTTTCCGCGTACTAATTATATGGATCTTTTGCCAATGGGTGGCACTGATTCTGGTGAGTCGCTTGCGTATCGTCCCAATGATCCTGCCTCACCCATGCACAGTTCGTCCCCGAGACATACGCCCCTGTAATACTGAAGAAGAAGGCAGCACGGTAAGGTCCATCTCGTATCGTCGTATGCTCTTTTCTGATCTGCTATAGTCTGCGGAAGTCAACTGGCGATGACCGATACTGGGCACCTCTCGACCGCACGCACAAGAGCCTCGCACACTCCATCGCTGTGAGCTGCTATAAGCCTTTCCGTAGGTGGCTTCATTGTGGGTGTTCGGCTTGTTCTGACATTTTTCCAGAGCTTTTGCTGTTCGATAGAATGGCGCTCCTGCTGGACATATGGTACGCGCACTATCTATCAGGCTGTATCACGGTCACTGATCACTGCCAATTACAGGACCGCGCTGCTACTAGGCATCCTCTACCTCGCCTTCCAGGCCTTCCCAATCATCTTCCAGCAAGTCCACGGCTTCGACATGCAGATGACAGGCCTCACCTTCCTTGGCATCGGCATCGGACAGGTAAACGCCTCAACTCACGCCCTACACATAGCTCACTCAACCCCACCCCAGATCCTCGCCTTCCTGACGCAGCCCTACTGGAACCACCGCTTCCGCAAGGACCGCGAAGCCTACGACGGCCACCCCCCGCCCGAGACCCGCCTCTTCCAGGGCGAAGTCGGCGCGATCCTTGTCCCCATCGGCCTCTTCTGGCTCGCCTTCACCACCTACCGCTCCGTGCACTGGATCGTGCCCATCATCGCCTCCGCGCCCTTCGGCATGGGCATGTACTTCGTCTACTCCTCCGTCTTCACCTACCTCGTCGTCGCGTACCGGCCCATCGCGGCCTCTGCGATGGCCGCCAACAGCGCGCTGCGGTCGGCGTTTGCGGCCGTGTTCCCCCTGTTCGCGCCGGCGATGTACAATAGGCTGGGCACGGTGGGCGCGACGGCGTTGCTGGCGGGGTTGACGACCCTGATGCTGCCGCTGCCGTTTGTGTTTAGGAGGATAGGCGCGCGGTTGCGGGCGAAGAGCAAGTTTGCGATTTAGGGAAAGGGTTGCCGGATGAAGTGGGACATCTACGCTTCAAATATTTAGGGCCTCCGCATACTCACTGACATAGACCTGTATCATATCGCATACTAATACTCACTCACAATAGCTACAGTAACGTTAGCATGAAGTGACCTACCTTGGTCAATGATTTTTGGATCATCGTTCGATTGACTTGACCACCTGTCCGTTATGCGAGCCTGAAAGCATGATCTAGTATTCCATGGTCGTATAGGATGGCGCAAATAATGTTACACGGTAGGGTACAGAGGTAGGTAGGTGGGAGAAATAACCTGTAAAACGTCTAATGAAGGAGAGCGATGTGGACAAATCTAAGTATAAGGAGCATATAAACACACGGGACCTGAGCCAATTTTCAGCGAGTCGATAACGACACGCAGAGCCGAATCCAATGAGATGAGGAAGCAAGAGTGGCAGGTCCCAGACCCAACGGCAAGCAAGGGGAGAGGTAGAGGAGAGGAAAAATCAATATTTGAAGCAGACCAATTACTTGACCATGCGCTCCATCTTGTCCAATATATAATCGACGCGACGAATGAGACTCGAGACAGTCCGTGGGAGGATGGCGCGGTGCGAAGGCGCGTCAGGGTCATACGATGGGTCCTGCTGTAGCACAGCGCGCTCGAGCACGACGGGCAGACTCAGTGTCAACCGCGTAAGCTGGATTGTTACGCGCGTCCTTCCGGTAATATTGAAGTAGGACATCTTCCGGAATTCTTGCTGCAACTCGGACAGGTGCGCAAGTTCATCTTGGAGGGCGTAGACACAGGTACGACATGCTGTAAAGCGGGATTAGAAGAGATGTCAGCAGGTAGCAGGAAGAACCTACTCAATGCACGTTCGCGCACGCTCTCCAGCAGCATGTTGATCCCATCGTCCCCCAGCCGCAAAGCCGGGTTCAAATCGTTGACGGCTTCTATTGTGGCGTCAGCTCGACGTCAGCGATACAGTCCACTGTGGCACGCACTCAGCAGCGTCCGGATGACCTCCAGGTCCCCGTCCAGGAAGTCGTTTAGGATGCCAATGACGACGCTCCGGAATGTCTCTTCCGCGTTCGGGGGCGGGTGCGCGGCCCAGAAGTCGAAGGAGGTGGAGGTGCGGTTGTCGTACATGCGCTTCGAAGCTGGCTTGCTGAGGATGTCGTATGCGGTGGCGACCTTCTGGAATGCGAGTGTTGCCTCAGGACTGTTGGGGAATTTGCTGGGCGGGGGCGTTAGAAGGAGGTGTTGCGACAGATGATCGGGCGCTTACTCTGGATGGCATGCTTTGGAGCGGGTCAGGTACGCGCGACGGAGGGAGGAGCGGTCGAGTGAGGGTGTGTTCTCCACGCCTGTATACGCATTAGCACACAAGTCTCATACTCGACAGCACGACGACGCACCTAGAATATCGTACAGATCATCGGTGGCGAGGATGCGTTTTATCAACGCGCTGTCCGGCTTGCGCGATAAGGGCGCGGGCGCGGGGCGAGGTGTAGAAGGGATCGCTGCCTCTGCAGCAGCCACCCCACACGAGCTAGGCTCTGCCACCCATGTCAAGCACTTGCGCTCGTAGGTCTCGATGTCCCTGTCCTCGTCCTCGTCGATCGGTAGGTGAAAGTATGATGAAGCTGGCGACCGTCAGCACACGCCCCCACAGTAGTGTGCGCCACTCACCACTCGCTAGCGCGTATGAGAACATGAATGTAGAAGAGAAGGAGAGGACGGTCGAGGCCAAGTCAAGACCGATTTGCCATGAAAGTTCATGTCGCTGGCATGTGAATCCGGGCGCGGAGGGAGATGACGCACGTGGCATTCAGATCACGATCGGCCTCCGCTTCGTCGTTCCGATGCTCCGGGGCAATCTCCGCGGCCCGCCCTCCCCGATATCGCGCCTTCCCCGTGGTACCTGCTTGTCGTCGTCCATGCGTGGGTCACCTACTTATCTTCGGCATGTTGGGGGACACGTTCGAGCGACACCTTGCTCTCGACCACCATGGGTGTTCTCGGAAGGCTCATTGCCTTGAGCGTGCTCGGTCTCCCCAGCCTCGCAGCTTCACGTGAGTTCAGCGACTTCACCGCGCTTCCCTCGTCCTGACGCGCGCTAGTCGCACCTTTACAGTACAAGACCATCCCTCTAGGATCCGTGAAACCGAAGGGATGGATCTATGACCAGGTCAGACCTCGTTCCCGCCTACGATCCGAGATCTAACCGCCCTACACAGCTCATCGTCCAGATGAATGGCCTAGCGGGCCATGAACATGAGTTCTATGATCTGTAAGTGTCTTCCGCAACCGCTGCAGTATAGAGCTGACAGCCCGTACTAGTGTGTCGGATGTCAGTGTCATCACTCTTCTGCTGTTGTTTGCTGAACGTGGTTGAAGAGCGACTGGATTGGCGGGAATTCTTTCTATTCCTACTTGGAGGAAGGTGAGTCTACGCGGACATATTTCGCGAAACCAACTCTGAAATTGCATCTCAGCTGGAAGCTATTGGTTTGTGAGTCTTCATCGTGGCTTACACGGTGCCGACTCTGAGAAGCATTGAAGGATGGTCTCGTACCCAGCGCCGTCCTCACCGAAAACGAACCCATCAAAGAAAAGACTCTCGAGTTTCTCAACTACGTCCTGGACCACCAAGATGACTCTGGTCAGCCTCCGTGTATCCGCGTCGCCTTACGCTCGCTGAACTCACATGCCAGGCTGGCTCGGACCCGAGGTCAACACCACGAAGCCTAGGTATTTGTGGGGGAGGTAAGTTGAGGGAGATACCTCTACGTGCCTCCTTTTTGCTGAATTGACATTCACAGGTACCCTTTCTTCTTCGGTGCCATCCAGCTACTGGAGGTCGACCCATCCCTGACGGACCGCGTCGTCGATGCTATGCACAAGTTCGTCGTCCTCGCGCACGAGATGCTCGTCAACGGCGAGGGTGTGGACAAGTGGGCGGCTACGCGGTGGGAAGGTGCGTTAGACTCCCGTTGCATAATGCGCGGAACCCGCTGACGGACCTTTCAGACTTCGTCGTCGTGCTGCAGTGGTATGAATCTGTATCTATGTGAGCCAGAAAGATTCACGACTTCTGAACTTTTACAGGCTGTATGACAACCATCCCCGCGGTCAAGAAGAGCTCCTCATCGACACCATGAAGTACCTGAAGTGGAGTGTGTTCTGCCAGCTTTGCCTGACCTTCCGACGGCCATGCTAACTCGCTGTGCAGCCGGTATTCCCTGGGAACAGGTCTTCACCGAGGAATTATTCCCTAAGAGCGCAGGTACGTCCCTCCACACACCAGTCCCGCCCAATGAGACTCACATACCTGGGCAGTCGAAAACCTGACGAACCCGTTCGAGGAGCTGGCTGTGGGTCTCTCTCTGCTGGCTCAACAAACTTCGATGCTGATAGACTTTGTCCGCCAGTGGCACGGCGTAAACATGGCCGAAGGCCTAAAAGCCCTCGGCATGACCTACCGCTTTACGCACAACACCTCCGGTGCGTACGACGATTGATTTCCTTCCAACCACACATCCTAAGCGGACTTGACGCCTCCCCCAGACCTCGACGCCGCAAGCACCGCCTGGGAGCTCGTCTTCGAATACCACGGTCGACCCTCGGGCATCTTTGCCGCGGACGAGATGCTTGCGGGCCTCGAGGCGAATCGGGGGCGAGTGACGCTTGTCGTGCGGAGAGAATGAATGCCGACTGAATGCGAATTTACAGGACGGAATTGTGTCTCGTCGTGGAAACTATGCTCAGTGGTACCTTCCTCTACACTGTCAGTGGGGACCCCAAGTATCTGGACCGGGTACACATCTTCTGTTGCCCGTGAGACACCCTTCGCTGAACTTCATCTGGTTGGTAGGTTGAGCGCATCACGTACAATGCCCTACCGGCCACACTCACTGGCGGTAAGGGGATTTCAGATCTCAGCGATGCCTCGAGCTCAACGAAGCATACAGACATGTGGGGTCGTCAGTATCTCCAGCAGCAAAACCAAATCTCCGCCATGAACATGACCCCGTACGTATTCATTCAGGCCACGTACATCTATCGCTAGCATTTCAACCAACCATCACAGAAATCCCTTCCCCTCCGACGGCCCCGAGTCCAACATCTTCGGTCTCGAGCCCAACTACCCCTGCTGCACGGTCGCTTTCCCGAAGGGCTGGCCCAAGTTCGTCGCCAATGCGTTCATGGTGACGCCCGACCTGTCCTCGCTGGTCAACGTCTACCTCGGGCCCTTCGAGACGAGCACGGTGCTCGCTGGCGGTATGTCCTGCGTCGGCAATCCTCCTGTGGCACCCGTCCTAACCCAACTCTCCCTGCCGCCCACAGACAACCACGTCACCGCGATCGTTGACACGCAGTACCCCTTCTCCGACGTGCTCACGACGACGATCGTCGCCGACAAGCCCTTCACGTACAAAGTCCGCATCCCGTCATGGGTCGAGGGCGGCACCATCGCTGTCAATGGCGCACCCGCCAAGCCTGTTAGCCCCGTCAACGGGCTTCAGTCTGTCGAGATAAGCGCCGGGAAGACGGTCCTGATGCTCGACCTGCCTGCGCCTATCACAGTCGGTGCGTACCTAATGCGTACTTCCTCACCTACGTCTGGCGCTAGCTCGCGCCTCTTTGGAGCATCAATACCCTTTCAAGGAGTATCATTACTTCTCAGTACACTGACACTCCACATAGAACATCGCCCGCACTCTGCTGTCGCCCTTCAGCGCGGTCCGCTGCACTATGCCTATGACATCCCGCGTACGGAGCACGTCCTCGCTGTCGATCCGCACGAGCATCGCGCCATTGACCTGCAGATGGAGCCCGCAGGCGAGTGGGCATGGGCGATCGACCCGACGACGGCGGTCTTCCGGAACGAGGGTACTGGTGAGTCTCTTGATTTCTGTTTCTTCATCATCGCTTGTTCAGCTCGTGGGCACCCCGTCCGGTCCGCACATGTCTGCCTACCCAACTAGCTCTTACCCGCTCGCCAAGCCTCGGTCCATGTTGATACCATCTCAGGAAGTACCTTGGCTAACGAAACCCAACGCGGCAGGCTCCGCACTCCCCTCGCCCATCTTCGATTTCGGTCGCCCGCCGGTGACGCTGCATGTGCAGGCGTGCCCCATCGACTGGCCGCTGGCCGGTGACATCTTCGCCGCCGCGCCCCCGGAGAACGCGTCGTGCACGGGACCAGAGAGGACGATATCGCTGAGTCCGTATGGGGTGCGTGTTACGTCGCTGCGGTCGGAGAGCGGGAGCTTGAGGAGGCTCGTTGGCTCTCTGGCCATGTTCTGCGCTCTATATGATACTGATTTCTCTCTTTTCTAGGCCACGAAGCTGCGCGTGAGCGAGTTCCCGACGTTCAAGTCGTCACTCGCGGCGGTCGTCGAGGGAGAAGGTTGGAAGAACGTCCTCGTCGAGCAGCACCAGTAGAATCCTTCGTCGCCCTGAGCGTCATGCCACGTCCCTTGGCGTGCCAAGGCCCGCTACTCATGACGCATATTGTCAACCGTCTACCTTCTCTTCGCTTTTGGGGGTTAGAGGGTGATGTAGGAGTCTAACAGCCCTTGCGGAATCCAAAGAACGTTGAACTAGCTTCGGCTTGGCTTTTGCCACTATCTATACCCTGGAAGGATATATATCGAGTACGTACGTCTGCAGCAGGCATTCAGGTATGTCTTCCCTAGCGAAATGGTCCCTTCTCTCCGGCCATCTCATCGCCTTGTATAGCGAGCTAAGGTGCGCCCGTCATACTACTATCGTTGGCAACTGTTCATCGCCTTTCACAGACAGATTTGTGACATGCAGAAACAAGATGGAACCGACGACACCGACCCGTCCTGCTCAAAACAACCTGGAGATACGATACAATTGAGCATGGCCCTCTACGAGCAGCACCGTGTTCAGCAGTGCTTGCGGCGCATAATGGACAAGGCCGTCTGGGAACCCGACGACACCGCCGAGTTCGACTGCATGCACTATGACGGCGACTACGCCCTCGACCGCGCCGTCGACCGCCTCGCGCTCCCCAGCGGCGCACACATCCTCGACATTGGCACCGGCTACGGCAGCACCGGCCGCTACCTCCACGCCGAGCACGGCCTGCGCGTCACCGGCCTCGAGCTGCAGAAGGATATCCACGACGTCGCCGCGCTCATCAACGCGCGTCAGGCCATGCCCGCCGATGCCGTGCGCGCCGTGCAGGGCGACATCCTCGATGATGCGACCCTCGCCTGCCTCGACGCGCAGTACGACGGTGCGGTCTCCTTCCTCACCATCCTGCACATCCCCGACCGCGCGCCGCTCTTCGCGCGCCTGGCGGCGCTGGTGCGCCCCGGCGGGCGCGTGTACATCGAGGACTACGTGCGCGGGCGCGAGCTCACCGACGACGAGTCGACGCGGCTGGCGAAGATCGTGGCATGTCCGTACCTCCCGGACCGCTCGACGTACAGGAAGCAGGTAAGAGCGGCGGGCTTCCGGGTATTGTGCAACGAGGACGTGAGCGCGACATGGAAGCGATTTACGCGGGCGAGGGCGGAGGCATATGCGCGACGGACGGATGCAGTTCCCTCGATGGCGGCCTTCTATGATACGGTGGCGGAGCTCTTCACGAGCGGAGCAGTCGAGGGGATGTGCCTCACTTTGGAGCGTCGATGTTGAAACTTCTCCAATTTTGGCCGGTGTCCAGGACTATTTGGGGGACGTTGACGTTGGACGCTCGATTTCGCACATGAGATGGTTTGAAAAATCGGTAATTCCATGATGTATACGGTAAATATAATGCGATAGTCCATTGCCGGGAGTATGATGCAGTACAATGGTACAAGTCCTTGCGCGCTGTAAAGGTCCATGAGTGATTCCAAAATCTACATAACCAAAGTCCATTGTCCGATTCAGAGTATCCACTCCATGCGAATAAGTAGAATAGAAAGCAGGGTAACATCAATGGTGCATATGCACCTTCTTCGTCTTTGCCCAACTCTTCTTGAGCCTTCTCTCAGTCCTGATGACTGAGAACTGCATCCCGAGATGAGCAGCAAGCATCTTCTGGCGCAGGTGCTCGGCGAGGCGGAAGGGTTCTTGGTGCGCCTGCTCGCTCGACTCCTCATCCGAAGATTCGGCATCGGTCTCAGTGTCCTGAGGCTCCGGGGATGATAGTGGGTCTTCATAGAAGACATCGTGCGAATATTCTTCGTCGTAGAGGGGGGAGTCGGCCCGCGGGTGAGGCTTGTGCAGGCGGAGCGCGCGGCGTACGGCGGCGCATGAGGATGTCGAGGAGGTCGTGGATGAGCGAGGGCGCGTCACGGGCGTCTGCCAGCTTTCCTGCGGCGACGGCTTCGGGATGGACGATCGGATAGGGGACTGCGCCCGTCCACTGAGCCAACCGCGCCGGTCGGCGTCGAGCTGCTCCTCGTACGCCTCGGTCGTCGTCTGCCTGATGATGGGCGGTGAGGGGGGTAAAGCGAAGGGGCGGTAGTCGGGGTCGTGCATCTCGCCGTCCGCGTCGACGTAGTACGCGGTGCTGAACGAAATGTAGGGTTTGGGAGAGTAGGAGGCGTCCATGATGAAGGCGAGGTCCCAGTCATCGGGCTTTCCCCCGTAAGAGTGCCCTGAGTGGCGCTGCTTGCTGCCGAAGAAGGTGTGGTCGAAGGATGAGGGCGACATGTTGACGTGCGGACTTGGGTTGAGAGATATGAATGAATGAATGCCGCCGTACCCGACGCCTTATATAGTCGCCCGGCTGAACGGGGAAGTCTAAGTCGCCTAGAGTATCGCGCAGTGACGCACGAGAGGGCGATGCTTTCGAGTCAAACTCAGAAAGACATCGTAGTTACACGCTACGAGTGAGGGAGGATACGATGAAACAAGACAGTGACAGAGGGCTCACGACCGTCTCGTCGATTGCCCTGGAACTGTACGCACATGCCCCTCATTGCCCTTGATATAGGTTCGCTTCAACCTATATGAGCTCTGGGATTGAGTTCTTTCGCTCACATCGACGTTATCCAGAGAGTAATGGTCAACAAGGGGTGATGAATGCGCGAGACATCCTTGCACTGCCACGCGGCATCCGCGTGATGTTAGTGACAGTCTCGGAGAATGCCGTCAAGCCCTACGCGTCGACTACTACCATTGTGTCCCAACCGCGTCCACTCGCGATCACAGACATTATCCACTTGCACGATGCCATCGGAGGAAGGAACTTCTGTACCGCCTGATGGTAATCGGAATCTGGCAACGGACGATGAAGAGAGTCAGCGATCCCGGGACCTCCCTGCGGACTGGGACGAAGAACCCCCGCGCAACTCATCAGCCGATCCGCTTCATCCGAACTCTCCTCTGTGGAATACATACACTGAAAAATCTCAAAAAGCTGACAAAGAGATGGTGGATAGTCTGAATGGGACTCTGAATGTTCTTCTCGTATTTGTACGTCGTGGTTCGCCTGACTAATGATGCTGCGCTAACCAGTACCTACGATGTTCAGGCAGGTCTCTTCTCTGCCGTAGTCACCACCTTTGTGGTACAAAGTCTACAAGCGCTGTCCCCCAATTACGCGCAGATAACGGCGTCTTTGGTGTATGAACAGACGCGAATGCAACGTGCGATCGCTGAGGGCACCCCAGTGCGCGATGTACCCAGATCCCAACTGAGCTACGACTCAGTCACGCATTCAGGCTTTGATGTCTGGGTGAACGGCATATGGCTTACCAGCCTGTTGCTCTCGCTCGTGACTTCCATGCTATCCGTACTATTAAAACAGAGCATTCAAGTGAGTTTCCCTTGTTCGTTCCAAGCATGTCGCTTATCAGAGCACAGCATTTCGTTTCTTCACCCAGTGATACTTTTCTAGACAGCGCCTACGTTCGACAATATCGTGCTTGGGCGTTCGAGCGGTGGAGGGTGCCCGCCATCATTGGATTCCTGCCGACCCTGCTCATCGTCGCGCTGCTACTTTTCTTCGCCGGGCTCGCTGTCTCCGTTGGGCCTATGAATGCGACCATCTCCTACGTCGTCACTGGCTTTACGGGCGTTGCCTTTGTCGCATACTTTGCGACCTTGGTGTTGCCTTTTCTGTTCCCACACTGCGCATATCAGGCACCTGGCCATGGTTATGCTGCGTTTCTCGCCTGCATACGGCTTGTTATGGTCATATTATTCACGCCATTTGGAATGATGCTGTTACCAAGAACTAGCCGTGACTCACGGGCTTGGTTCTACGCCACTCCTGATATGGGAAAGCACGCCCTCCATATGTCCGAGGCAAGGGATATGGAGCGAAGGCGGCAATTCCTGACGGGGGAAGCATTGGCGTGGCTCTGCCGTACAACATCTAATCCTTCGGATATCGAGCTCGCCATACAAGCATCACGGAACCATTGCAAAAATCTCAGTGAAGGGCAAGCGGACGCTATATGCAGACCTGCTGCATACGCCCTTGACAATTTGACCCAATCGCCAGAGACTTGGCGGAAAGCACTTCGCGAACGACCTGACACAGTTTCGAACCTCATCATAACTATGCTGCAGCATCCGGGATGGGCACTGCAAGCCTCGAGGAGCTGGCGTTCGTCATTGGATCCGGAATTCCCTGAAAACTCACTTCTTGAGTCACCACAGCTGGGTGGTATCTTCCGAATCCTCTCCTTAATATCGCTTCGTGAGCCTGGCTTGCTGAACGACCGGTCAATCCTAGGCCTTGCCCGTTGTGCTGTTGAAATGCCACTGTCGACTCTTCGCTTCCCCGCCACACTCTGGCGAAGGTTCGAGTACGCAATAATCTTCGGCATAATCTGGCTTCGTGGTTCAGATTTATTCGACGCCCCTCAGCGTGCATTCGACCCGTATTTCAGCTGGACCCGTCCCATGACATGTCTTGCCAGTTGGATCCACTTGCTATCCGCAAATATGTATCGCTTGCAAGGCACCCGGACGGAGAAGATAAAAACTCTGCTTCGCAACGAATGGACGGAGATTCATTTCCTGAACGTGGCCGGGGTGTGCCAGAGCGTTGACCGCGATGACTATTGGAACACACCTTTCATACTTACGGAGCGCGCGAATGGAAGTGGAGGAGTCCTACGCTTTGAGGACCTCCATGAAGACCGCGCACATAACCTGGAACGGCGCATCGACGAACTGAAGGTGTTACTATTACACCGTCTGGAGCCAGTCGAATCCCAGCACTCGCCCACCGGTCACACGAACGAACGATACTACCGCCAGCCATTGTCATGGAGCCAAGCACAAGCAATCCGAGACCCTATGTGGTCTTCCATTGTATATTATTGGCAAGCTTATAAACGAGCTTTGCGCAGAGCTATGCCGGGACCACGATCGCAAGTTTAAACGGGGAGTGGAGGATACAAGCATCATGCGTGTATTTATCGTGTGTGTAAGCTATTTTCAGGCCCGCACCTCTCGCACTCCACCTTTTCAATCATAGCCGACGCTCACGCGTATATCAAGTTCATCACCGCACCGGCCCTTCGAATATCCATTCCCCCCTACGACTGGTGAGCACAGATACGGCATCTAGGACGCTATGTCAGGCGCGGAGGCCGTCATGAAGGAGGAAGAGGAGGAGGAGGAGGAGGAGGAGGCAGGTGTAGAAGTCGACATCTGAAGAACACTGAGGACGGGGCGGATATATTCTGCGGGCGATGGGCGTTGCCGCGTTGGAGGGGACGAGGAACGCGTTTGTGAACCCTGCGCGCCGTCGAATTATGTCCAGGTATTCTCGAAGGCTCGTATCGAAAAAGAATGCATACACCCATTTTGTGACTCACCATATTATTACCATTAACTCGTGCTCCATGGGCCGGCTGCGCCGACGATACCTAGCGCAGTCTGTATGGAAGGTGCAATTTCCTCCAGTTACGAGTCCACCTATGGTGGCGTGAGTATACGATTGTCTGCGAGCACATCGTTGACATGCAAAAGGTGACGAGCAAAAGGCCACAAAGCGAATCCTTGGTCCTATCAGTGGTGCCACTCGTATGCTGATATGCGGCAGGGGAACTCAGAGGAAACATTGAATTCCAGATGTATTGTTGTGGGAACCATACCTCTCAGGATATATCATCAAGACCCGGCAGTCCCCAACGCTCATCCGCTCTCTTCTTCCCTCGAAGTGCCAACAGCACCGACCCCCACGCACACACCATACCTGCCAGCCCCTCATACAAGGTATGCGGCCGATCCGGCGTCCCCATCTTCGCCACCACCTCCGGCATCAGCACCAGATGCGCCAGATGCGCCGCCCTCGCCACATTCTCCCTCGCCTTCTCCTCCTGCCGCGCGCGCGTCTCTAGCCCGCCCGGGCCCTCGACGCGGCCCTTGCCGTTCCCGTCCTCGGCTGCGACGACGCGGTGCGCATACAGCCTTGCGGCGGCGAGGAGCGCGAAGACGGAACCTGCGGTACCGTGGCAGGCGCCGAGTCCCTTGCGGAGGAGCCCGCGACGGTAGACGAGGTTCGCGGCGCGGTCGACAGCGCGGAGTGCGCTCGGGACGCGGCGAGCGTATCGCGCGGCCGACGGGTGCTGAAGGGCGCGTGAGAGGAGCATGAGCACGCCAGGGGCGCCGTGGCACCACCTTGGGAGTGCATTAGCGGTGGTGGAGTTATCGAACGCGGAACATACTGTATGAGCTCGTTCACGTCGTATGCTGTGTGCGCTGGCGCCTTAGACGGCCAGTTACCATCTTCGTCTTGAATAGATACGAACCAGTCGACTGTATCCCAAATATCGTCGTAGGCTTCGTTGAGTAGGTGACTTGGGCATTGAAGTAGGACGTTCAGGATCCCGGCTGAGGAAGTTGAAGTCAGTCTACTTGATCCAGACGAGACTCAAGGTAGGGAAAGCTCACCTACGCCATGCGCTCCGCCCAAGTACCGTTTCGCGTGCCAGGACCACATAAGACGTGGCCCTGCGTCGGATCGTAGCTGGGCAGCATATTCCTGAGCGCCGTATCGGCCGCGCGCGATGATATTTGCCGCCACTCGCTCGATGTTCCCGTCGCTTATGACATTCGAGGCATTCACAGCCAGCCCGACTTCGGTAACGGTATCCTCGGAGAACGAGCGGCGAAGGCGCAGCAGGGCGTACAAGAAGCCCGCGCGGCCATAGAGTACTTCGCAGCCATCGTCGTCCGACACCGCAGTTTCCACCACGATATCTTGGGACGCGCGCTCGATGATCTGCAGGCATTTTTGCCACGGGTACTTGTGAGAGTCGTTCGTCTTCGTGTGGATGAGCATGAGCGTCGCCAGGCCGACCGACGTCTCGAGGAATGAGCTCCTTGCCGGCGTCCTCGGCTTGTGAAGGACGGAGGGGAAGAGGTGGAGGGCGGTGGTCAGATATCGATCGTTCGCAGCTAGGAAGTCCTCTTCAGCGCCTATTCCCGCTTCTTCAGCCAGGGATGCGAGATGCAAGTTCAATAGTACGATGCCTTCACCGATTCACCGATTGTGAGCTAAGCGCGAGGGACAGGCGACAGGAGACGCACCCGATATCCCGACGTATACACCTGGATCGCCTTGCACATCATTCGCCTCCTTCAGTACTCTGTCCACGCTCGCATTGAGGGCTTTCAGTATGTCGTGCTCGATCTCGGGCAATTCCTCGTCGGATGGGGGTCGATGGTTGTGCGAGATATGCCGTTTCCCGGCCATGTTCAAGGTCTAAGTAGTCTTCTGCTGTTGTCTCGACAATGCTCCGGCTGGCGAGGAGGTGATCTCTAGTGCAAAGACGAGTGAAGAAGGCAAGTAGGTCCTATATTCCTCCGAGCGTGGACGCGGACTGCTTGCGAATGATATCATGGGTAGGGCGGATATTTTGAGGGCCACTAGATGCCATCGTTGTCGCCAGAGAATGACTGGGGCTCAGTTATACGGTTTGTGCGATGCGACGAGGCGAAGTCCATTGTCGAGGACGGGGAACTCGGTGGGAACGCTATCGGGATCGGCGGCCCGGCAACCGACGAACATGTTTGGTTGGAAATATACAAGGTGCCGCGTCTTCATCCATGTGGGGAGGCCATCCTTCATTCCTATGCAGTCTAACCATCACACCCGATCGCACCAATATCCAGAATGTCTCAAGAGCCGTGCCGTTCGTACGCTATTGGGAGTCGATGGGGAAGGTAGTCCGAGAGATTCACTCGAGCCCCATGGACTACTGTAGACTTTAAATCATATAAGACTGCATTGTGCAAGAGATTCGTGGGGTTCGAGTACGAGCACTCGCTGAGCCTCTGAGTAATCGTTTGCAGTGCATCCGAGCGTGTTGCTCTGGAGTCTTGGTCTGGTCGCCCCTGCACGCCGATAAAGAAAAGTTAACCTGTATTACTTGACAGAAACCTGAGGCGCTCGACCTAAGCGTCAGCCACGTACTGGGACTGTCACAGGACCGCATCACTTGCAGACAGCCTTGTACGCTGACTTGGTCTCCGATCCAATAACGGAATCAACGCTCATGTACAGCGTGCGTTCCTTGTCGCTCAAAATGTATTCGATGTTGAGCGCCCCTGCGTGTAGGTAGAGAGAAAATCAGTAATGCGTCGAGGGCTAGCGCAAAGACTTTCTCTACGCACACCAGTAATGACCGTTGATCTTCTTCGTGTACTCGAACCAGACCCACCCCTTGGCGATGAAGGGTACCTGGGCCGAACCCTCCGTGGTGCAGGTCTTGGTGTTGAGCTGGGTCGTCATGAAGGCCTGATGAGTAGTCGAAGCGAGGGTGTGCAGTGGAGATGCGCACATCAAGTTTGCAGGTCTTCCCATCGGCAAAATTCGCCACGACCTTCGTTGTGACCTGGTGGCTCGATGTCCCGGAAGTGCTAAGCAACTCGTGATTAACGTCAGCCACACTGGCGCAGTACTTTGAATGCATACGTTTCTCCGTGGCTGTTCGCGACCTGAGTACTGATCGTCGTGCTTCCGCCGACCTCTGCCACTTTAGGGATGGAAAAACTGGCGCCGTAGGTGACGCCGATCCCGAACGAGGTCTGTTCTGAACAAGTCAAGATTAGCAGGGCGACGAGAGTGAAGCGGCGTTCAACAACTCACTGGTCGTCGTGGTCTCCACCTTGTAATCCGTCCCCGTCGTTACGGAGAGCTCGACAGAACCGGACGTGCCCGTGAACACACCGTCGACCGTCTGGGTGTTGGTCGAGCACTTCGGTTTTCCTGAGTCACGCATCAGCGTTACCGCGCCATTCGAGATAGACCGCGCCAGGATATCGACACTGACCGTTGACGGCGATGTCTACCGGTTTGGTACTAATACAGATCGTGGCAGGGTTTTCGGGATACTGCGCAAGTCAAGCATTAGAAGCGAATACTGTAAAGGGTGGCGAGAGGAGTTGCTCACCTCTTTCTCGTTCGTTATGATGGTCCTACTGCTGTTACCCCAGTGCCTATCCGCTGCGGCAGCGAGCTTCTTCCAACCGGGGACTATCTATCGTCAGTGCCTGGAAGGACGGCTTTAACATCAGTGCTTACTGCTCTGCGCCGTCTTCGCATCCATCACGGTGCATCCTCCGGCTCGGGGCCTCAACGAGGAGAACGTGCTGTTCCCCATCACGCCGAGGCTCTCGCCGTGCTCATTGAACGCGTAGAAGATCCACGTACCCGGGTCAGCGGCGAGGAAAGCCGCATCGCGCGAGGCAAGGTCAAGACGACGTGAATCAGGTGTAGGCGATGCTTGAGCAGCAGGGATTGCATGGTGGAGAAGTGCCGCAGCGATAAAGATGAGGGAGAGCATGCGGGAAAGCATCGGCGAAGGTGGCTTTTGGAGAAGCGAGTAGAGGTTGCTACTGCAGGCGAAAAGCTGGAGTTCCTGAGGAAAGTGAACATCTTATATACGACCGCGCTCGATATGGACCTACGTGAAGTGCACGCGAGTGGACTGGCATCGTCGCATCGAAAAAGATCAGCGGTGTAGGATCCGGACGTGGGACATAGAAAATCTGACAATACTCGCAAGACGGCGCGACATCACCGTCGACTAAATATGATTCAACAGTACTGGACGACCGAGTAACATGCTCAGAGCCGGATAGTAGACGCGGATCTTGACCAGCTTTTGACCTATTCTCAGTCCACGTACGTGCTGATTCCGGCAGTGAGTTGTCGCGCTCGACATGATGATGAAAGGATCTTCAGAGACCATGAAAGCAGCGACAGTTCGTTGAGTAGGAAGGGATCTAAAGGACCGCGAGCTCGAGAAGGACCGCAGTCGAAATGCCATGGTCGACATTGACAGTGAGCGTATGAAGTACACTCAAGCCTACGTAGTTCGGGGTGTGTCGAATATGCTGCGAAGATGCAGTCTTGGTATTGGATGCCCAAAGGCGAATCTGCAAGCCTCTCAGGACAAAGCCATCGCATTTGTGTCGAGGGTTGACCGGCGATGGCAGGATTCCCCCCCCCCCCCCCCCGGTGTGTCCAAGATCCTGAGTGGGGTTAGCCGAGGAGGGTGCTCTCTCAGTCACTCATGGTGATTCGGAGCAGCTCTGCATGGAAGAGGAGGAGGAAGACGGGTTTGAAACTTGGAGAATGGAATTGTGGGAAGGTATGTGCGCACATGCATTTGTCACGTGCCGGACGCCTCTCGGCGCCCACACCTCGTGCTGAGACGGAGAAGGCCATTACAGCGACGCCGTAGGTAGCAAGGCGAGTCTGTCAAGCACAGATAGTAGCCCAACGTCTTAGCAGGTAGCGGTAGTAGGCTTCGAGTTGCATGGATCTTTTTTCGCGGCTCATGAGCAACGCAGGACGTGCGTTGATATGAGTGATAACTCCAGATGTGGGAGGGCGATGTCAAAATACAAGAATAAATAATATCGGTTAATTAGTAATAGATAGCAGATAGCAGTGTTCGAGGTTGCACAATACGGGAAGCACATAGGCACAGGAAAGGAAAACAAGCCTATTGCTTCTCCCCCGGCCTATCCGCATAAGGGTTCACCACCGCCGGCGTATTCGCTGCCCACGCCGGCTCCAAGATCTCGGTCGCCCTGACGCGCGAGTACTTCGCCCTCTCGCGGAGGGAGCGAATGACCACGAAGGCGAGCGCTGCGCCGAGGATCACCGACAGCGCGCCGAATACAATCGTCGTGATCATGAGCGTGTTCTTCGCCTGCCGCAGGTCCGCGACTTCGACGTCCTCATGTACCTCGTCGATGGCGTCGTCGAGATTGTCCGAGTAGGCAGAGGCGGGATCGGACACGGAAAGGTCGACTGCGTTGGCGAACGACGGGGCCGACGTGTCATCATCGGGTGTGGTGGCATTCGCCGTGGTACCATTCGTCGTGGTGCCGTTGGCCTGGTCGGGAAAAAGCAGGAGGTTGTCCTCATTGACGAAGCAGTACGTCCAGTCGTTGTCCGGCGTCTACGCTTGATCAGCGCCAATGCATAGCCCATTTGCAAAACACCCACCTTGCCAGACTCGAAGTAGTTCTGGAGAATGCCCATCGTACAGTTGGAATACTCCGCAATCGAGCCGTGCTGCATATGAAGCTCAGAACAGCTGATCCTATCGAGAAGATCGGCCAACGTACCCCATAGCCGCTCTGCTCGATAAGGACAGCGCTTTCGCCCAGCTGGTCCGCAACCTGCTTCGCGTTCCTGAACGGTGTTACAGGGTCGGCCTGTGGGTAAATCATAGGTCAGAAAGAGCAGACAAAATCAATCAGAGTATGCGCTAACCTGGTTCCCTATGACCAGAATCTTGTTGCTGAGCTTCTTATTCCAGGGGCCAGAGTATCGCTCCACAGCGCGCACCGGCCAGGCGTAACAGCTCGTACTGAGGAACGGCGTCAGCCAGATATGAAAGCCAATGGGCGACCTAACGTACCCCTGCGCATTGAACAACGGACCAAAAAGCGGCGAGATATTGCGCGTCACGAACAGGATTTCGTCAAACGTATTCTGAATCGTCGTGTTTCCCGCATCAACTGAGTCGCCGCAGCTTATCACCAAGGTAGAATCGGTCGTAGGCAGGTCCTGCGCTTCCTGGCGCTTGGCGAATCGCCGTGCAACAGTGGTCGAGTTCGCAGCATCACCGCCATTGAGAAGCTCGTAGAGCCCTACCAGCGTATCGGCAAGCGTCGACCATGTCTTGGGCGTGTACAACGAGTTGAAGATGAAGTTGATGATGTCTGTGTACCTGGGAACTTCATCGGGCAACGAGCCAGCCTTCGTGAGGTCGTTTACGATCTGTTGTAAATCATTAGTAGAGGATACTTCCGTGTCGAATAATTTCCTGACCTTCATCATGCCGTAGATTCGGTCGACAATGTCATCACCGGTGTCGGTGGTATTGAGACGGAAAGAACAGCGCGTGCCCGCCTTGGCGCATTCTTTGGCGAAGCCGAGCAGGGCAGCGTCGCGGGACTCGACGGAGGCAGAGATGGTCTCGTACCCAGGCGAGCCGGAGTACAGCTGAGCGTCTGAAGCGCTATGATCAGAACGACTTCGTGCCGCGTAGCGAAGGTACTCACCCACGACACCGTCAATGACAACGCGGCCAACGCGGTCAGGGAACACTGCATGACCACGTCAGTCCTACCGAAACCAGTCAACGCAAAACATACGCACTATTCACAAACGTCGCCCCAATAACCGTGCCATACGAGATCCCATAATAGTTGATCTCCTTCCTCTCGGGCTCCAAATAATCCGCCAGCGCCACCATATCGCGCACCGCCGCCGCCGTGCCCAGGTACTTCAGCACATCGCCCCTTCGCTCAACGCACTGCTTGCCGAATCCCTTGTACAGCGCGTCCGTCTCGTTCATGTGGGAGTAAAAGTCCTCGACGTCGTCGGCGTCGAGGAGCGCGTTCGTCGGGTCGACGGGGAAGTTCTGGGGGAGGGAGCCGTTGCCATAGGTAGCTTGCTCCTCGGCGGAGTCAAAGCAACGGACGTCGCCGGGTCTGGAGGATGGTTGTCAGGAATGCATGAGCGATGAGCGTAGTAGAAAATGCACGTTGTAAATCCCGACCCGCGCGGGTCCCAAGCTACAAGGTCATAGCCAGTACCGACGAGCGGCACAAGCATCGACTCCGCTCCGGCGATAACGAAGTCGATGCCAGATTGCCCAGGACCACCTGCGGTCGAGTATCAGCCATTATTCGAACGATTTGATGTAAACAGATGCGTACCCGGGTTGAAGAAAATCGTGCCCTTCTTCTCCTTGTCCGCGGCTGGATACCTGACGACCGCGAGACGCGCTGTCCCTACGCTCTCGTCGGCCCAGTCGAGTGGCACGTCGTAGTAGCCACATCTCAACGAGTCGCTGAAGTTGCCATAGGCTGGGTTCAAATCCGTGCAGGACGTCCACTCGATGGTGGAATTGAGCTGGGCCGCGCTCGCCAGTCGCACGAAGGACAGAGCTGCAATGGCGCCCGAGAGCCCAAAGAAAGCAGAAGCTCTCATGAAAAAGACGGGTCGAAGGGAATAGAAAAACAGAAAGAAAAGAGAAAAGGGAGGGAGAGGTGAAGAGGGTCCCAGTCGTACCTTGCATTCTTATACTCGTAGAAACTGATAGATGGGCGGCGTTGGCGACGCACACCCGCACAGCCGTGTAAATCTGGCAGGCAGCGGAGAACTTTTAGTTGATGGGCGCTTGTTTGAGAGGTCTGACCTGACGAACGCCCGCGAGGGCATTGCCTGGAGACCCCGGTGTTGTTTTATCGTATTGGATTGATATGATGCAAAGCATATACTCGCGTCAAGTGAGAAGAGAATGGAAGGGTCGACTGTACCCTCAATCACTCCAAGCGAGAGGAATATGCAACTTATTATTTCCAGGATGCCGCAATCTTGAACACTGACAGGCTGTTCGTTCCAGACTGAGCGCCGAGTACAAGCGAGGCAGCACCGCTGCGTAACATCAGGGCATTATGAGAGCGCAGCTGCAGCAGAAGTTCGGGGATGTTGTTTCCCCGGTGAAGGTTGAGAACAAGGAGCGCGAACGCCGACTCCCGAGGGCCGACAATGAAGACGGACCGGTCGGCCCGAGCGTCATCAGACCATCACATCCTAACAATCGACAACAAAAGAACTTGGTCTCGACGTCGACGTCGACCTGCGCAAGATCTTCTGCAATATACACGCCTCGAAAATTCCGAAGGATCATGACCCGCGAATGTCTCTACAATGGGCCCGCTGATGTCCAGACTATATGCATTCCGAGATGTCGGACCCGAACTTCCTGCGCTCGCTAGCCACGGACTTACTTCCTTGCCTTCTCGGTGCCTAAGGTCTCCAAAGACCGCATTCTCCTCGGAATTTACATATGCTACACCCCAAAGATGGCCATATATATGGCTTGGTGCAGCTGAGCCTGCCCCAGCTGCGTCTCCTTCATGATGATGATGAAGCCTCTTCTGTTCGTTGCTTTGGCGCGGGCGGCGCTTACAGTGCATGCTGCCACTGTGGCCTCGCAGCCCTCCCTGACTATGCTAGGCATCGGTGGATCCGGTACGTGCTGCCTTCCCTCTTGCGTTCTCATCGACTAGACAAGCACTGCAGGCGCCTGGTGGCCCAACGACGTCTACAAGTTTCCCGACTCCGCGCGCACCAACCTCTCCAACCTTCTCTTCTCTTACTCCGGTCTCGGACTCACAAGCTACCGGTACAACGTCGGCGGCGGCGGAGTCAACGTCTCGAACCCCGTCCGCGCGCCAGAGACCTTCTACGTCTCGAACGGCACGTACAACTGGGACGCGGACGCTGCTGGGCGCTACTTCCTCTACGCAGCACAGCAAGTCGGAGGCGATGACCTCGAGATCACTATGTTTGCCAACAGCGCGCCGGCCGCGATGACGAAGGGTCATGCGTCCTGCAACACCGGCTATGCGGATGGTACGCCGTCCATTTCCCTGCTTGCTACACCGACTGATATCTACTGCAGGAACCGGTGACTGGTACGGCGGCTTCCTCGCGGACGTCATCCAGCACTTCCTCGTCGACGAGGGCGTCTCCAAAATCAAGTACGTCTCACCCATGAACGAGCCGGACAGCACCTTCGGCCCGTCACCCTGCGGCCAGGAAGGCATGCAGGTGACGCAGTACCAGTACGTAGTCTACCTTCCACCTCATGCTTGCGGGCCACTAACACCGTCCTAGACGGGCCGAGCTCATCAGGGGCCTGTACAACGCGTTGTCGAGCCACGGCCTGACGGACCGAGTGGGGATCCTCGCCGATGAGGCGAACACCCTGAATAAGGCCACGAGCGAGTACAATGACTGGCTACCCCAGGTCATTGACCAGGTACGCGGCCCGTCTCGGGAGGTTTTACACGAAGGCTCACCGAACATCAGGTTGCGGCCATCGTTCACCACACATACGACTTCCCTTCGGATTCGGCATATTCTTCATATGCTTCCACGGTCAAGCAGCGGTACCCCGGGAAAGCGGCATGGCAAAGCGTACGTGAACCATTCCCCGTTTCCTACTATCTGATAACTCACGTCGTACAGGAGGTCTGCTGCTCGCTGGGCTCAGCGGACGGCTCTGGGCGCGGTTGGTCTGGCGGCTACGACCCAACGTGAGCGCACTTTTGGAATCGGTGGATTGAAAGCTCATTTTCGCGTACCTTCAGGATCGCGAACGCTCTCATGTGGTCAGGGATGCTCTACCAGAGCATTCTCGTCGGGGGCGAACCGCACTACGACTTCTGGACCCTCGTGTCCAATGGCATAGGTTGCAACCCACGCAGCGACTCTTCGTGCCCTTACAGAACCAACTCCGATGGATGGACGGTAAGATGATCCTGCTGGTGCGACGGGATTCACCTTTCTTACATGATTATAGGACGGCTTGATCTACTACGATGGCAACTACGCCTCCAACGGAAACTACGAATTCTGTGCGTCGCATTGCTGATTATCATCTCAATCCGTCCTCACGCTGTCCTCTAGACCTCACAAAACACTTCTGGACCTTCAAGCATTTCGGCAACTTCGTCAAGCCCAACTCCCCCCTCTACCCCATCTCCGGCGCCGACTCCGCCGTCGCCAGCCGCACCCTCGTCGTCGGCACGCCCTCGGGCGACGCTTACAACGTCATCGCCATGAACCCCTCCTCGTCCGACGTGCAGTTCGACTTGGACTTCCCCGAGAGCGTGACACCGAGCAAGGCGTACCGGACGACGGCGTCGGAGGACTTTGCGGAGCTGGCGGGGACGGATGTGGTGAAGGCGAGTGGGAGTGGGTGGCAGCTTACTGTGGCGGGGACGAGTCAGATGACTTTCGTGTTCAGTAAGTGATTACACTGTACGAGGAGATGGTTATAAGTATTCGTATATGGATTGTGTTTCGGATAGCTGAATAGTCTGACGACTAGATATATGCGTCAACAAACTCTGAAGTAGAAAGCGAAGGTAAATCCTACTTCAGTGTTCGTAAGTATGTATGTATGGTCGTGTCAGTAACAGCGACAGAGCCAAAGCATCGGCGAAGTGTTCTCAGGTACTACGATCTCATGAATCATATATACTACTCCGCCGTGAACGTTCCTTTGGCGGCAAAAATGTGACTGCAGATGCCCCTTAACTACAGTCAGTCGAAAAGGTTATTTGCGTACGAAGGGACGAGCATCTCGCGTGAGTCGTCGGTCTGCAGTCCATCAACCGCCCTCCTTCCCTCCTTCATCTTCTTCCGGGGCAGCCGTTCGTGGCACGCGACCATATGCGCCCACTCCAGACTCTCGAATCTGCTCACGCAGACGAGACTGGATGTTTCCATAGTAGCCTAGTGTCCGTATTACGGGCACGAAGTAAATCGCCCCCAGCGCGAGCGTGGCGGAAATGATGACTCGGGGAGCAAGCGCCTGCTGATAAGTCGTTGAAGGCGTTGTGACCTCGTCCCTCGTCCCCGTTGCCCAGACAAAGGCAAGGATAGACACAAGGAAAGCGATGATTGACCTAAATGTATATGATTAGAAAGTGACGAGTGGCAGTTCCTCTGCTCATACCACGAAAGCCAGATAGCAGGCAGTGCCAGCATGACCCATACATTCCACCAGACACTCGTCTCCGGATCAGCCATGGTCTACAGACGAAGTCAGACAAAAGAAGAAAGAGTGGAAGGATTACCCACGATAAGAAAAGGGTAGGCCATGTGCACGTCCTTCATAGAGCCGAAGCGCGAGCTATACAAACATCCATAGAGCAGGGATACCAGCGTACACACTAGCCCAAGGAGCGCTGCAGTACGCACAACCAAGTTGGCAGCCGCGGCGTCAATCTGTAACATGGTCGAGGCAGCGCTGGCGAAGAATTAGAGCCCCTTGAGCACAGTACAACGGTTGGGCATTAGATGACGCACGTCAAAACGAGTCCAGCGACTATGTTCAGGGTTTTCCATTCTTTCATCAAATTGTCAATGTGTTTCCTCCAGGGCTCCTTCAGGTGCTGCAGTGAGGGATATTCGCCTTCGACGCGGTTGATTTCTTTCTGCAGGACGAGTCGATCTGCGAGCGGAGTGGATTTGTCACACAGCCTGCGCAAGCATTTAACGTCACCGATGCCGAGTTGCGAGTCTTCGAAGATGGCAGCAATTCGGGAAAAGTACGATGGCGGTAAGCGCAGATAGAGACACAGGTATATCTCGGTAGGGATTCTTTGAACCAGGTCAGCACATATGTCATCGAAAGCTGCCCTGATGCAGTTGACTGCCGATTGTTGGGGCACGGTAGAGTTGCCTCCCCTTGTGAGAAACGGGGTTTGCGGTGGAGCATGTGGGTCCAACGCTGATGCGTTCGAGGTTGGCGCGGTGGCAGCGAGAGTGGCCTCGGCAAATGTTGTATCAGGGCCGACTTGAGCTGCTGAGAATGATATATCATCTGCCTGGTGTGCCTGCTGAGTCGAGGCAGCGGCAAAGGGGGCGGTGTGGGCGTTGGGAGATGCTTGCAGCGATGCGTCGCGAGCGGCGTCGCTTGGCTCGGAATGAGCGACAACTGGTGGTCGAGATCCGATGGGTGCTTGACCTGCATTTATTGGTGGGCGTGCAGATGCAGGTGAAGTAGAGGCCCTACTCGTTGGCGCAGGCGATCCGCTGGCGGGATTACTTGGCTGAGGATCGCTCGACTTAACGCCCGATTCCAAGTCCTGTGGTTTTTGTCGACGCTCCCATCGTCCGCGACGCTTGCGAAAGGGATCGACAGCGATAAACGATAGTTGGATGGAGTCATCGGCAGCGTTATTCGAGGGCATGGCGGTAGAAGAATACTGGAGATGGCGTCTCCGGAGGACTACGCTTTATACGCTTCGATGAGCTAGGTAGACCAAAGGGTGGACGTCTGAGAAGGTGTACGACAGTCTGAACGCTGGTGTTATTATCGGTTAGCGATGCTTGGCGTGCGGAATTATCCTCATACAGACGCTCAGGGAGAACTCGGCACAGCGGGAGGTGCTCATGACTTGCGTACTAGGACAAGCAGCACAGCTGACAGCATTGACCGCTGCATTGCCAGCGCACTAGGTAAGCCTTGCAGCAGTACACCTGAGCACCGAGGGCTTCTTGGATAGCCAGAAATTGTCCAGGACAGGGAGTATAGTGTCCCAAGTTGACGCAGTGCTCGTGGTTCCGCCCCGTCGTCCGACTTCTTCATCCTAGTATCACCGATATAGTGCGTACGAGCTGACCAGAAGTCACCGAGTTCGAGCTTTGTCCACACCACCAACGCAAGGAGAAGGAGAAGGCCGATACTAGTAGGCATGGTACTGCTTTGACGTCCATCATCGACGCCTCTGAGACCTAAAGGCTCAGTATCTTGCCAAGGACCCGCAGCGTTCGATTGTCCGGTGCTGACATGTTCCTCTTCCATCAGACATACAGTGCTTGTTTCGAGCAAAGATTCGAGACATTTCTGTAGACATCGCGGGTTTGAGGGTGTCCTGCGCGAAGTGAAAGTGAACGTCAAGAACATGGACAGAATTGATGAACGCGGGAAATGCCGGTCGGAGTAGTGCCGTCACGTGCTGTGTAGTACCATGGACCCACAAGACACCATCGAATGAATTGCCGAGTAACCATGGAGGCAGACTCATCGGACGTCAGATACAGCAAGTATACGTTACATTGTAGCGCTGTACGTATCATTTCATCAACACATCTTTAGAGCAGGCGATGCTCCCTTCGGCAAGACTTCCTTCTCTTCATACATTTCTCCCATAGGCGGCCCATATCCACCCTCTGCTTGATCTCTGGATCCAGCTTCACGTGCTTTCAGCGGGCGCTCTCGCCGCATCTGCTCATGCACGCTCTTCCGCCATCGACGATCTATCCGGTCGCCGTACAGCGTGAACGTACGCACAACAAGCACAAGGTACACCGCGCCCAGCGCCAGCGAGCCCGATATGAGGACGCGGGAAGCGAGCGCCTGGCCCGGCGTCGTGAAGGGGTCCGCATTCTTGTGCACGCCGCCCGCACCGGTGCGCCAGACGAAGGCCATGATCGCTATGATAAACGAGACGATCGACCTGACGAACTGCTTAGAGGCGGACCGACGAGGAGAATGAACAATGCGCACCACAACAACCAGACCGCAGGCATCGCTAACATGACCCAGACATTCCAGAATCTGTTCGTTGTCGTTTTTTGGGCTTCCTGCGATAAGGGTCAGCGTCGTTGAAGACGGCGTACGACGCAAACATACCAGAGCCCATTCGGAAGCCTTGTACATCGCCTTCATGGAGCCAAATCTGACGGTGTAAAGACAGCCGTACAACAAAGACATCAACGTGCACACAAGCGCCAGCAGCGCTGCCGTCCGCACGACTGGGTCCGCGGCGGCAGCGTCAATCTGCAGTATCGTCAAGACCGCGCTGGAGACACATAAGATGAGATGAGCAAAGCCAGAAAGCATAGCAAATAGAAGGACACGCACGACGTCAATAAGGCCGATATGACGTTCAGGACCTTCCACTCATGCAGCAGATTGTCCACGAACTGCTCCCACGTTTTCTTGAACTGCAGCAACGGGAAGGACAGTTCGCGGCCTTGTGGCTCGTGGAAAGTATAGCCATATGCCTGGCTATGATTCACGCTATAGGCGCGGTCTTGAGTCTCGCCATGAGTGTTGTCATGAGTTCCACCATAGCCATACTTCCCTCCGAGCGCCTGCTCCCACAGCGTCGCCCGCGCTACAGCCATCCGAATGATATCTCGCCTGCAGAGGTCCGCGTTCTCGAAGACGCGCGCAACGCGTGAAAAATATAGCGCGGGAAGGCGGAAGAGCGCGCAGAGGTAGAGCGTGGTGGGTACAACCTGCCATATGAAAGCAGCAAGGGCAGCAAATGTGCTGGGATGGCGTTCAAGACCCGGGCTGTGCGCCTCAGCTAGGATATGAGCATCGACTGGGCTATGGCTCGGAGGTGGGGTGACTCGAATGGGAGCACGTGGGATATTGTTCGTCTTCGGAATCGGCGCAGGAGTCTCCGTGCGTGCACCTTTAGGTTCCACGACCGACTCAGGGCGTGAATGAAAGCCCCTCCACGAAAATCAAGCGACGTAATGAAGCGTGGTGCATGACCGGAGTCAGTTCAGTCCAACGAAGTTCCGCCGCAAGGGCCGGGCGAGGGCGTTGGCAGCTGCTCAGACGGCGGTCTTGTGGACGACGGTTCAGGCGATGGCGGTCGAAAAAATAAAGAACCAGGGGATGGCGAAGGAGGGGGCGACGCTTGTTCCGATGGGCGGTGGTTTGGTGGTAGGCGGATAGACGTTGGATGGGTCGATGGTGTATAAGTGAATGGCGGCTAGAGAATAATATCAGAGGGCGGACGAGAGGGTGATGGCGAACCATCATCGAGACCATACGAGACATGCGCAGAAGGCGGCACGGGTGGACCGTTGCCAGCCGCATCGTGGTATGGCCCTTCTGCTGGCGGCGCGATGGATTCCGATCTCTTTCTGCTTCGACACCTGCGTCTTCTGGAATGCATTTCGATGTCGAGCCCCAAGGATGAGGGGGACGGTGGGACGTCTTCGGGCACGACCTGCGGTACACGAGGCACTGCATCTGATTTGTATCGTCCAAAAGGCGCCTGCGCCAGTATCTGGCTCGCTGAAGGCCCAGTTTCGACGTCGACTGTGGCGTCGTATAGGCGCCGACCCCAGCGTCCGCGCCAGGGATCGACGGTCATAAAAGGTGCATCCAGATATTCATCGTTGTCAAAGACACGGCGCGGCTCTTGCTGCGTAAGGCTCGAAGTGTGCCACTCGGCTGGCATGCTTGGGGAAGGCGACAGCAGTGGTGAGAGCAGGTGTCATTCGAGAGTCCTTTATGAAGGGTACACGCTTATCATGCTGTATCAGCGCACAGCCTTCGAAACAGTGGGAGAAGTAGGGGCAATTGAGCTCGTGAGAGAAGGAAGA
>JAMQCK010000779.1:0-15961 GCA_024196135.1 Pleurotus ostreatus/Saccharomyces cerevisiae fusant | reverse complement strand
AGCAACAATTGAATGACGGACACGAGGGCGGCCGCGATGACACAGCGAAGTAGGTTGTTCTGTGCAGGGGATCGTCAGCGCGACAGGGCAAGTAAGAGGAGGATCAGCTTACGCAGGCTGTCATTGCGGCGCCATTTCGTGGCATCAAGTCTGCTAGCAGCGTTTGGACCATGTTCATGATCATGATCACGATCGCACCGACTAGAGTATAGTCAGCCAACAAGCAAAGGTCATAAAGGCAAAGTACGTACTGAAGAACAAGAAAATCAAGGGCCCGGCGATGTTGACTTTAGCCTCCAAACACCACCCAAAGCCGATGCACAGGGCGATGTACGTCGGGAAGGCGAAGCTGATCAGCCTCATACGAGCCTGCATCCGGGCGTCAGCAATTTCGCACCCCTGACCATCGTCAACACTGACCCTCTCAATCGGAATCTTCGCCTCCACCTCCGCCTTCGTCATCTGCCCCACAGCATCTCCAAGCACCTTCTTTTGCCACCTCGCATAATCCGCATCCAAAATTTTCCCAAAAACGAGCGTCATCACAATCATCCCACTCCCAATCGTCAAAAATACGCATCCGATCGTCGTCTCCGTCAAAAACGGATACGTATCATCGAACAGGGCCGATATCGACGTCGTGACCGCGTAGAAGAGGGCGTAGACGGTGGCGTAGGCGAATAGGAGGGCGAGGATGTCGGGGTTGGTGAGGATGCGGAGGGGGTTTTGGAAGGGGACGGCGCTGAGGTCGCGTGGGGGGAGTTTGGGGTGGTAGTGGCGGCCGAGGAGGGGGAGGAGGGGGCGGGAGCGGGGGTGGGGGAGATATTTGCCGTTGTCGACGATGAAGCGGAGGGTCTCGGGGAGGAAGCTGTAGGGATTGATCAGCGACGCTCTTAAGTGGGATGGAACGTTTATTTACAGGGCAAGAACTACCGCGCAAATTCCCGAGCAGATGCAGAGGAACCAGAACATCGACCTAAAAATGCGAGTAAGCACACATTCCGCTGCTTTACGATTATTATTTACCGCCACCCTAGGCCTTCCGTCAGCGCACCACCCATGATGGGTCCTAAAGCAGGCCTGCATGATGTTCAGCCTACTTCATCCCAATGGAAATACAGGACGTACCCGACTTGCGGTCCGAGGTTACACAGAGCAAAGAAGGTTCCCCTCTCAGCTGGCTCTGCAATGTCGACGATGACACCAGCGGCTGGATACAAAATCATGAGCGCAAAGCAAATCTTTTGTTCAGATCCAACAACGTACCTAACGCAACTGTACTGGCAGAACCTGCCGCTTGCACACACCGGAGGAGCATAAGTAGCCAATACGCCGATGTCGGCGTGAGAGCGAGGCCGACACATGATAGTGCAAGCAGTGTGAGGCAGGCGATGAACGAAAGCCGACGCCCGTATCTGTCCGCTAGTGTGCCCCAAAAGGTGGGCGCTGAGGACAAGTTAAGTCAGTACACCGAGCGTTGGATGAGGGAGCATACACTCACAAATCCCTTGCAAGACCATGTAGATCGTCACCGTCAAGTTGATGAGCTCTGCACGACGTCAGCAGAGTTAGACAGCCACGGGTGGCAAGCGCTAGCGCCCACCTATCGATTTGCCAAACGCGTCCGCAATAGTTGGGATTGCGGGTAGGTACAAGTTGGCGCTGGTCGCATCACGATGAGACGCCCGAGTGTGCATAAATCGGCGCGTGCCACATACCTGAGCGGACTGAAGGTCGCGCCCATCGAGATGAGCGCAACGATGATCCATTTCTCGTGCTTGGTGTAAATGCTGAACGGCTCTTCCTTCACGACCTCCTTCTCCTGAGGCGCAGGAGAGGGAGGATTTTCGTCCTTCACAGAACCTGCCTCACCCTGCGCTTGAGGTCCATCGTCGGGATTCTCAGCGATGGTAACATCCGAGAGCGCAGTGGACATCGCAGGATGGGCTCTTATGTAGGGGATGGGCGCCGACGAGGGGGACAGAAAGACCTGAACATCCGTCGTCCCATCGAGCGCCCTTATATAGGGCAAACAGAGGGAACAGCGGATAAGTCAACCACCTCACGCATTGTGTACTCGTTTGCCATGGTGGTGAAGTTCATGACGCGACGCGATCGACGGTTAACTCGCCGCATCAGTGCACGTGATCCCGGAAGCGCTCGCGGGCGGATCCAAATAAGTCCTTCCTAAAGGGGAAGTGTTTGGGACCGTTCACTGTTCTTGCCATCGGAGGCTCAAATGCCCGGGTCGTGCCCTCTCACCTTCCTTAGAGACCAGGCTTCACCTTGGGAGAAATGAAGATTTGAATGTCTTGCTACATAGCGCAAAGCAAAAATACAAAACATGCGAGCAGTGCGAGCATGAATACATGAGGTGCGTGGCAAGTGCGTAAGGAGCCTGATCGTACGAGGGCGTCTGCAGAAAGTGCATGAAGGGTAGTAAGAGTACATGGAGTATTCCTGCACACAAGACACGAGCGAGACAGAAAGAAATGAGGAGTGGAACACAGAGAAGTGATGATAGAGGATCCATAAGAGCACTGAAGATGGTCATGACTGGCCAGCGATCAACGCGGCACTATGTGTACTGCCTGGGCTCGAGAGGGAACTGTGGTATCGGGTAGTCGTTCCACTGCCCCTCGCTATCCAGGAAGCGGCGTAGTCGCGCGACCTGTGCAAGGAAGTCAGCCGGAAAACGACGAGGTCTCATGGGTGAAAACGCGCCTGGCTTGACAAGTACATGACGATGATCTGCATCTCGATATCCAGCTTCAGTCGCATGATCTCTTCGCAAGTTCGTAGCGCTTGTGAGCGTGTTGCAACGAACATGTTTCCTTGGAAGCCAAGCTCCTTCAGCGCGTCGATGAGTTCCGAAAATTCAGAACACCATGCAAGGACGCCGAGCTGCGAGGGTTTGTCAGCGGTGCGCTGGATAAAGGCAGCTTGCGGTACGCACCTGGCCATACTGCTTATATCTCGCATACAGTACATTTGGTGCTGATCGTAGAGCAAACTCGAAAGCTTCGTTCTGCTCCACGACAGCTGGTGAGGGGTTGTACATCGCCTGCGGTGGTGGCGGCGCCTATCATCGCAATGATCAGAACTCTCGATCGAACACTAGCGACATGCTTTACTCACCTCTCTCGGCGGCGCATCCTGGAACCACTTCATCCCCGAATAATCAAAGTCGCCGCCAATATCGACGACATCATTCCGTTTACTGCCCGTGAAATCCATCGTGCGCTGTGGCTGAAGCAAAGGCGAGTTCTGTCGGGTCTCAGATAGGATCGTCACGTATGCGTTCCACAGATCCGGCGAGAGCGTGATATGCGGCGGGCTGTCGTCCGCGTTGGGGTCGGGTGTAGGGAAGTAGACGCGGTGCTGGATGTAGCGTGCGGGGGTCTCGGGTGTGTCGGCGACGGTGGGGGAGGTCGCGGTGAGGTCGCTGGTGGGAGAAGGCGTGGAGTCCTCGTGGCTCGAGGGAACGTCCTGGCAAAAGGCATCAGATGCGTCCCGTGATAAGGGCATGACCGGGATCACGACTAACCGTTCGCAGCAGGAGCTCAGAGTGGACGGTGCCGATGCGCTCGCAGTACGAGTTGCGCCACGAAAGGCGGTGGATGTGAAGTGAGGCCCGGGAGACGCGGGGTGTGAGGGACTGAGACGAGCGTCGGTACGAATCAGACCTGCAAAGGAATGATTCGCGGGGTGTTATGAATTCCTCGCGGGTAAGGTCGAGGGGAGAAAGCGGCGGCGAGTCCTCGTGTGAGGTGACTATGAGCTTCGGTGGAATAGGAAGCGGCGGACTTCCTGGAGTGCCGGGTGTTGATGGAGTCGAAGGTGGTGTTGGATTTACGGGTCGCGATTCCGGTACGTCGCGCGATACGGTTGTTTGAGAGGACGAACGGCGGATAAGGACGTTCCTGCTCAACCAAGATGGGGATGCCGGGATGAAGGATGCTCTCGATGAGGTTCGAGAGATGCTGAAGATGAAAGGGAATGATGGGGATGCTGTGAGACTGGCGGGATCGACGCGCTCAAAGTCGTCCGGTGGGCTAGATTCAGGTTCGTCCGAAGTTGCGGGACGATTGGCCTCGTGTACTGACTGAGGTTCGGGCGACTGACGCTCGGAATGGGCTTCAGATGGTGTGGCGTGAACACTGCGAGCGCTGTGATGGGTGCTTGTCTTCTTCGCTGGTAAGATAGCGGGAAGACGAGGAGGTTGTTCGGGAAGATGGGTAGGCGGTGCAGGGAACTCGAGGACTACGGACTGAGGCTTGCGCCGGCAGCTGTATGAACGGCTAAGCCGGGTCTTGATACGTGCTAGTAGAGACCGCGGGCGCGGTTGCTCGATCGGCGGATTGTGTTCCTCGACTTGGGTAAGATTGACGGTGAATGATGTGCGCGAGGACTGGACCGAGCGCCGCGGGGGATCTTGCGGGGTGGGCGGATCCTCGCGATCGACGAGCTGGAAGTCGTCGGTGGCTTCTGTCTCGGTATGCGCGCGGTCGCGGCGGACGAGGGCGCGGGACGAGCGGACGAAGGCCGAGCCTAGCAGGGAGCCGCGGAGGCGCCTCGCGAGTCTCGACTGGAGGAGCTTGGGCTGCTGGAGGGACGTCGTGGCGTGAAGGTCAGTCTTCGACCTGCGGTGGGGGAGAGCGCGGGGAGAGTACCTTTTGAGTGATTCAAATGCTGCAGCGGGCTGGCAGGAGCGTGGGCAGCGGCGATTGCGTCGGCTAGGGTGCTGCAGCCGGCGATTATCGCGGTCAGTCAGGACATTTCAGAAGCGATTGGAGCATGCACGCACTGCGGCTACGCTCGGAACACGTCTTGACGGTAAATGACAAGCCTCAAGGCAGCCTTCCTCGTGTCCCATTATGCGCCCGATCGCGGACCGTTCCTCCGGGCCCATTGTTCCCGCAAGCGCTCGAGACGTATTCATTGTTCACGACAAACCTCTCAAACTTCCGTTGTTTACTGACGACGGCTACGTTTCTGCTACATAAAGCCCATTAGGCATGCATTTCGCTATGCCTTAGGCAATGTATGTTGTCTTGTACATCCTCCCGCATAACGAACCCTTTAGAACGTTGTCTACGGACGAGGGAACTGACAGTGACAGCGTCAACAAAGCAAGATGCTGCCTGAGAATTCTGCGAGTGATTTCACCGAACTCTTGCTCCCTCCACTGTACAGTTGCACGACGATACTACGCCTGCGATCCACAACTTCACCAGATAAATCTAATCCCCTTGAGTTCAACCGCGGCGCGCGTCTTCAGATAAGACACCCAAGGCAATGCGTGTCGTTTGACAGTGATGCCAGGTTCAGCAACTCCGAGACGATGGGCGTATCCAAGCAGGTAGACGGGCGAGTTGCACGAGGTGGAGGTAGAGTTTGACGGGCAAAGTAGCACTAGGGTGTCTCACTCTGAAAGGAGGCGTTGTTTCCTGCTGCGCTCTGCACCGTGGCAAACAGACTAGGCTGATACAGAGCTGCTGGTCGAAGTTCGAAGCAAGCAAGGCGTTCGCCACGTGCCTCCTAAATCAACCGTCACGTCGTGACGCATCACACAACACGCCCAAACAAGCTTGATTACGGACGACCATCATCCAACTCATGCATGTCTCCCTCCCCGAAACCCTTGCAGCCAGACGGCACTCAGTCGTCCGACTACTTTGAGGACGACTCTGTCTTTCTAGAAGCTCTGAGAACCGCGGTACTGCCGGGTGATCCGGGGTATGAGGCCCCTAAGGCCCCTTCAGGCGCGCCACCTGCGACTGCGAACCCCTTGAAGCGCCCTCGTACCGACTCTGAGCCTGAGGACTCTCAAGTAGTCACGAATGACGACGATGACACTTATGCGCCCTCCAAGTTTGACGGCTTTGGAGACTACATGCGTCGCAAGCGTGCAAAGCTCCAGATACAAAACGCAGAGTTTGATTCAGAAGCCCCCAAGATATTCAAGGATTTGGCCATCTATGTAAGTCAGACTTAGGAAGACCTACGGAGGGTGCATCTACTTAATATGGCTATCTCATAGATCAACGGGTGGACACAGCCTTCGGTTCAAGATCTGCGTAAGCTCATTGTGCAGCACGGCGGCGTCTTCCAGCCGTACCTGGATAAGAAGGCTATCGTGTAGGTACTTCTTCTCGAGACATCGAGCATTGCTGAACCCACGTATGACAGAACGCACATCATTACGAACTCGCTTACCCCCGCTAAGATAGCGGAATTCAAGCACATGAAGGTCGTCCGGCCAGAGTGGCTCGTGGAGAGCGCGAAAGCAGGAACTGTACTCCCATGGCGGGATTACATGTATGTTCCCCACCAGCGCCCGGAGCAGTCGCAGGGCGCCACCATCGCCCAGCGCACCTTACATAAGGGCTTCGCGTCCACACGTCCCAAGTCGACGCCCAAGCCCTCGCCTACGGAAGCGCCAGCAGTGCCGGCCATCTTCGTTGACCCACCGCCCTCGGAGCAGCCCGAGGCAGGGCCTTCCGACACAGACGCGGACAAGTACAAGCCTGAGTCGACGGACCCCGTGAAACCGAGGGTAATCGACGATGCACCGGCGTACGCGCGTTGGTCATCCAACCTGCACGCGCAGCGCGCGATGGCGGACCCGGAGTGGCGCAAGGCGCATACGTCGGCCGCGTCCGACTTCATCGATGGGTATTACAAGAATTCGCGCCTGCATCATCTGTCGACGTGGAAGGCGGAGCTGAAGCGGCTTGTGCAGGAAGCACAAGCACGCGCTGAGGACCTCGCCGATGCCGATGGTGAGGGCGAGGGTAATGCAGATGCTGCTCGTAAGGAGGGCGACGCTGCACCAAAGAAGGTCTCGGGCGACGAAGATGGGGTCGACCCGCTCCAATACAGTATGCGCGCTGCTGGATTTGTGCTGCGCTCGCCCTCAAAGAAAGGCAAAGGTAAAGCGCGTGAAGCTCCCGTAGATCGCGTCATCATGCATTGCGACTTCGACTCCTTCTTTGTCGCCGCGAGCCTTATTGGCCGTCCTGAGCTACGAGACAAACCGGTCGTCGTTTGCCACTCTCAGGATGGCGGGAACTCGAGTACCAGCGAAATAGCAAGCGCTAGCTACGAGGCTCGCAAGTTTGGCATCAAGAACGGTATGAGGTGGGCAACCAGCTCGTTGTTCAACGCCGGTGACTAACGCGAATACATCAGTTTGCAGCAGGCGCGCACTCTATGTCCTACTGTCCGGACCATACCGTACGAGTTCGAGAGGTTTGTTCGCGACGACAACGCGCCCTTATCGTATTCTAATAGGCGTGTAGGTACAAGGAATTCTCACTCAAGTTCTACACGATCCTCATGTCGCACGCGGACGACCTTCAAGCCGTATCTGTTGACGAGGCACTCATCGATGTCTCGTCGACGGTCTACCAGCTACGCACGGATGCCCTCCCGGGCTCCGACCCCGCAAAGGATCTCGCGGAGTCCATCCGTTCGCAAGTCCGAAGTGCTACAGGATGCGAAGGTGCGTCTATCCGTTCGGACTTGCTGCATTGTCTGTACTTAAGCGTTTTCAGTCAGCATTGGTATCGCGCACAACATCCTCCTCGCCCGCCTTGCAACACGACGAGCTAAGCCAGCTGGCTCCTGTCATGTAGTTCCGGAAGACGTGCCCGAGCTTATGTCCGAGTTGGATATCGCGGACCTCCATGGATTCGGATGGTCTGCGCGCAAAAAGGTGCAGGAGAAGCTAGGCTCGTCGCGACTTAGCGATCTCGCGCGCAAGTCCAAGGGTCTGCTAATCGACACACTGGGACGCTCAACCGGAGAGACACTATACAACGCCATCCGGGGCATCGACGAGCGGCGGCTTGAGAGCGACAAGAAGCGCAAGTCTGTGAGCGCGGAGATCAACGTGAGTGTCCCCTCTAGAATATTCGCAAGTGGACTCACATGAGTGGTCAGTACGGCATTCGCTTGGAGAACGACGAGGAAGCACGCACGTTCATCTTCAGGCTTGCACGGGAGGTATCGCGCAGACTCGAGCAAGAAGGCGTCATTGGGCGGTCGATCACGCTCAAAATCATGAAGCGAGACCCCACGGCACCGGTGGAACCTTCGAAGGTATGTCTGCTTATGCAAAATCTTGAGTAAACTTCAACTGAGCTCACGCATTGCTCAGTTCCTCGGGCATGGACCCTGCGACGTGTTCAACAAGCAGGCCGCCCTGGCTGGTCGCAACGGTCGTGCTACCAGTGATGCGGAGGTCATCGGCGAGCACGCCTGGCGTATCCTAGAGTCGTTTCATTTTGACGCGAAGGAACTGCGCGGGATCGGCATCCAGATTCAGAAGCTGCAGTCACTCACTGGAACTGACAATGCGGAGCCAGGCCAATCAAGGCTCAACTTCGCGACCGTCGAGGGTGGTAACAAGGTGGACCGCGTTGTCGACAGAGAACCTATTGACCAAGAGGTGCCCAATGAAGGCACGGCTGGCCCGTCGAAGAAGCCCGAATCTGCCCCAGCGACTCTGCTCGATCTGCCCCGCTTCTCCCAAGTCGACAAGAACGTTCTCCAAGCGCTACCGACACAGATTCGTGACGAGCTGACTGGCGAATACAAGCGGCGATCCGCATCTCCCGCAGTCCTCGCTCCTGAGCCGCCTCAGCACGGACGGCCGCGCGCTAGAACGCCTGTCTCCTTGTTTCCCAACAGGCAGAACGGCAAGGTCACCAACTTCGCGCGCATCACCCACCAGCTTGCGCCGCGTACTACGAGGCCCAGCGTCTCGCCCAGGAAGAGTATCTTCGCACCAGGTCGAGGCGGGCCTGGCAAGGTCAGCGCTGCCGAGCTCGAAAAGCTGGAGATCGATCCCACAATCTTTGCTCTGCTGCCACCGAAAGTGCAGCGCGAGCAACTACTTCGCGCGCGGCTGGCAAAGAGCGGTACCGAGATCGACAACCTTCCCGAACCGCCACGGAAAGTGCTTAAGCCTCGACGTCGAGCGACGCGGTCTGCCTCTACGCAGGTGTACGCGCCGCCGCCGCAAGCTCATCTCCTCGAACCTGCGTCACTTAAGCATCAGATAAAGGGCCGCTCCGACAAGCTCATTTTCACGGATCTAGACGAGGTGCAGAACCTGCTCGAGCGTTGGGTCGTCGGCTACCGGCACTGGCCTCCGAAGGAGAAAGATGTGGAGCTGTTCCGCAAATACCTCCTGCAATGCTTGGACAGCACAGTCGTCGGCGACGAAGGCCTCGAGACCGCAGTTGCGGTGATGAAGTGGTGGCTGGTACTGCTCAGGCGACAATGGGAGCATTGCGAGTGCCACGAAGATGATGACGGGCTGGAGACTGCGAAGTGCAAGGCCGGCAGAGTCTGGTGGGCCGTCTTTCGTAGCGTCAAGGGCGAGATGGATCAGGCTGCAAGGAAGCGATTTGGGGGCTCGTTATCGTTGCGTTGACGATCAGAGTCGTTGATTCATGCCAGCGGCGGCTCAGTGAGTCTTCCTCCCTTTACGTTTGAGCCTGTGCACGTCCTGACCGAACGCTAGCCAAGCACGGCCTCGTGGCACGCTGGGGTCGTGTACAACACGCTGCGCACTCATGTTTGCGCGCGACCTTGAGAGCACTTCAACCCTGCTCCTTCCATCGTCGTCCAACCAGACCGACCAATGGACAAGATAATGGCACTCCCGCCTTTCACTCCTGGAAACGAGGATTCCATCCACGAATACCGTTCCTGGATGAGCTACCTTCGCCAGGCCTCCCGCGAGCGTCCTCTTGCCGCAGGCACAACGTTCGTGCTTGCGCTGCCTTAGCCTCCCACGCGCTCAGTGCAGCTCGTCGAAAGGGCCCGCCACGTCCCTAGCTTGCCCTACCGGAAACCTGTGGTGTACACTCTAACCAGACCCTTGAAAGAAGGCTTCGATCTCCGTTCG
The DNA here is from genome assembly GCA_024196135.1 of Pleurotus ostreatus/Saccharomyces cerevisiae fusant. Taxonomy (NCBI): domain Eukaryota; kingdom Fungi; species Pleurotus ostreatus/Saccharomyces cerevisiae fusant. The sequence continues at coordinate 6,039 of JAMQCK010000779.1, read as the reverse complement.
CAGGTCTGGGTCGCCACTGCCCTCGATGAAGACTCTCAGGTTACTGTCGAAGTAATATTCAAATTCGTGATCCCGAGTCTACTGCATTACCCTGATCCCGGTTTGACCGAGGGGTTAATGCGGTGCGGCGCATATCGATCCCCTGCTCAGCTTGTTGAAAGAGAGGTCGCCTCTTATATGGCCCTCGCAGACCTCCAGGGCGGCACGCTACCGTATTTCTTGGGCGAGCATCAGGTGAGCCGCTCTGCTCTGTCAATCCACGTCGGTGTTGACTGTATTCAGGTGCTCGTGCCGTGGATGGAAGAAGGGAGCATCCTAGCGCTGGAGGACATCAAAGCGCCTACACTGAAGGCTATTCAGGAAGATGTGGACTCTGCCGTCGGAACCGCCATGTATAGAGACTATGCACAGTACTTTGCCCTAGTGAATACCCTTTCCACAAACTACCCGAAATGTTGCCTAATCATCCTTACAGTTCGAGTCTGCCTTGCGGACCCTCAACTTTGCCCATCAGCGCGACACGTTCCATTGTGATGTGCGCGAGCCCAACATTTGAGTGCCTGAAGGCAACAATATCGCTGTCCTCGTCGACTGGTCAAGCGAAAACGTCTTCAGCAAGGAGTTATACGTCGGCAATGATGTGGTGGATCTGGTAGCCGCCTTCATACACTGCGAAACACATCAAGCGCAACTGCGTGAAAGTATTAGGATCCACTACCCTGATATCTCTAGGAGGGTTTTCCCTTACTTGGTCGGTGACCACTCGTAGTATGTTCTGCATGTATCGTACAAGTATTTCTACGCTAGGGCACTGCCATGTGATCGACTGGGCCGATGCGAGGAGGTACGGTCCCGAGTACGATCAGTGGCTCTACAAGCTTGCCTTCCAGAAAATGTGTTATGCGTTCATACGCTGCGATGAGCACAGGTCCTTGCTGAAGGATTATATATAAGGAGCATACCTGACCTACAAGAGATAGCTGGCGATATGCTTTTGGTTGACTAGGATATCGATAATTTGTGTCCATTCCTACTTACCTCAGCAGCCCCTCAGTGGCTCAGTTCCGTTGCAAAGTACACGACTTATCACTGGCACGCAGTGGCAAGGTAAGTTGAACCTTGAGGACCACGATTCGGATCATACTTGTAGGTCCATCCCACGTGCTGCGTTTTGTGGCACCGATCGTCCATCAGAATCGCCGCCCGCCTCGATCACTACTCACACACCCCCTCACCTCCCGCGATGAGCCCGACAGACGCCAAGCTCAGCAAGAAGCAAAAGAAGGCCCTCGCCTTCCGCGACCGCAAGAAGAGGGGCGACAAGGGGCGTCCTGAGCAGCTCGACGTCCCCGAGGACGACATCGAAGAGCAAGCCGCCGAAGAGCATGCCCAGCCCGGCCCTTCTAAGGATCGCGCTGGCAAGCGCGGCGCGGATGCTGGAAAGGGGGGCAAGGAATCTAGTGAACCGGCTGCCGTGGCGCCGGCGGATGCGGGTGAAGCTGCAGATCGCGAGGTGGCGGCTGAGAGCGCTGGCGCAGGGAAGACGAAGAAGGGGAAGGGGAAGAAGCGGGCGGAGGGGGAGGGCGCGGAGGGGGGTGCCGCTCCTACTGCTACAAAAAGCAAGAAGCGGAAGCGGGAGGACGATGCTGTGGATGGGGACCAGGAGGAGTCCGCGCGTCCGGAGAAGAAGGTGAAGCAGAGGCTGATCTTGTTCGTTGGTGCGTACTGGTATTTCCCCTTCCTCCCACATCTTCTCACGTTCTCTACAGGCAACCTCAAGTTCAGCACGAGCAAGGAAGCAATACAAAGACACTTCTCCGCTTGTGGTGCGTGCAAAGCAGTACACTCTCGCGTGCAGACCTCACGATCTTCTCCAGAACCCCCTCCCGAAATTCGTTTGCTCACCCCCAAAACCACAAAACCCGGCGCCGCGCCCACGAAGTCAAAAGGATGCGCCTTCCTCGAGTTCCAGAACAAGACCGCGCTGCAGCAAGCCCTCAAGCTACACCAATCCGAGCTCGAGGGCCGACTGATCAATGTCGAGCTTACCGCTGGTGGCGGCGGGAAGAGCGAGGCTAGACTCAACAAGCTCAAGCAGCGGAACAAGGAGATGCTGACCAGAAGGGTGCGTATTCCCTCACCATGTCCTTGTGTGTGCGGATAACCCATCCATTCCTCAGGATAAGAAAACCGCGAAGGGTAATGACGGTGTTGTACCAGAACGCCCTCAGCGCTACTCGGCCACATCCGGTCTCGAGCAGGCGCCTTTGAAGAAGCGCACCTGGTCAGTGCCCGATGCCGACGACGATACCACACATCGCGGCGGCAAGAAGCACATCAGAGGGAAGAAGCGCTCGAAGGCCTTCAGCACCGGCATGAACGCCATACCCATAGGCTGAGCGCATCATACCCGTAGTGCAGTGGCTTGAAGCACAACCTTAGGAGCTCATGAGCTAAAAGATGGATACCATTAGGCCAGGCATGCATGCAACACGCGCATAATGTGCATAAGTGATAAAGTAGTCCGTCCGTGAAGGTAGGTATCGCGGGAGGTGGGTAGTAGGGTCCGCAGGTCCAGCTGCTATGTCACGAGAATGAAGAGCAGGAACTACGAGGGCGCGTCAGTAACTGAAGCGCACACCCCTGCGGCGAGACGTACGAAGACAATCAAGACGCCGAAGATCTTGAGCATGAGCCAGCGGTTGCTCGATATGCTCGCGTAGTACTTGAGCAGTTCTCGTTGCGCGCCGCTGACATTGCTTGCAATATCCATCGTGTCGGCGTCGATGCGCTGCACCGTTTCCCGCTGCTCGGCGACCATGGTGGCGAGTTGGGTGAAAATCTGGCCAAGCTCGGCGATAGTCGACTCGATGGATTCTATCGCGGTCGACCGTTGTTGGATGTACGAGTCCTGCAAACTCGTTAGAACGCTTCTCAACAAGGACCCGACACAAGTACGCACCTGCTGCTCAACCAATTGCATCTGTTGGAAGGCACCACCATTGTGACCACCCAAGCCTTCCTCGGCAGCATCTAGATCAAGCGCTAGCAGGTCACCATTATGGTGCGCGCGACCCTTCCCCTTCGAGTCGAAGCGGCTGGCGCTCCCGTCACCCATCGGGTCCGCCCGGTGCGACTGATACAATAATGAACCTGTGGCGTATGAGAATCGGGGAGATAACCGGAGGGGAATAAGGTACGCACTGGACCCGGACGTCGAGGAGGCTGACGTGGACGCGGAGTACATGAACTGCTCTGTCCGGTCCTTGGACTCCTTCATGTTCTGTAGAGCGCTGGTCAGTAAGGCCGAGGAGGGACGGTTGTACGGCAGTACGCACCTGAGTTCGTATCTCCAGTACGTCCTTGAATGTCATACTGGTGTTCGCCAGCTTGCTCTGCAAAAGCATGACGACGTTGTTATTGTGCTCGTCGACTTGCTTCGCGCGGCCATGGGAGTTATGCTGCTTGACGTAGGACTGTAGCGCCGCAATTTGCTTGTTAATGTTCGCTATGTCCTGCTTGATGATGAATGTCAATTCCTGTGGGGGAACATGTCAGTCGCCTCGTTCTTCATTGAGTCCAGGGTTTCGGCGCACGCTGATCTCGACTGGCCGGTCGTCGAACAACGTCTTCCGTTTAGCGACTGCGGACACGTTAGCGCACTGAGTTCAACAGCAAACGAGGACACGCACGCTGGGCTAGTTTCCCCAACTTAAGTGACGTGCTACTAATGTCCTTCCCAATCGCACTGGCCATACGTGAGAACTCGCTCTTCCCGCCTTGTTGCTTGCCATTGAGGAGGCGCTGGCGCGCCGGGGGAAGTGACGAGCGCGTGCGAATGCTCTCGACGCAGGAGCGGAACTCGTTCGTGCGGTCTTGGATGGGCATCTTGCGATCCTTTTCTTCTGATTAACGGGCTCTAGGTAGGGCGTCAAAGGAGCGGTGAACGCGGGCAATGGAGGCGGCGAACGAGGGAGCAACGTCACGCGGGCGTGACCTGGGGATCAAGAAATCACGCGAGGCGATGGGACGGATGTGCGGGCCGCGGTCCGAGTGCGCGTCGCTCGTGTTTGTCAATTGACAGTCGCAGTCGCCTGACGACATCAGTGGTGTCCTATGCGCCTCTTGCATTCTGCTGCCATCTCGAGAACAAGTCCCCTCCGCAATCCTCGACCATCTTCTCTCTGCTCGATTTACAGGACTCATCTAGCTCCCCCACCGTCTATCAGACTCAGATCCTACCAGACCTACTCCGCCCCCACCTTCAAGTTCAGGATGGCTTCCTCCAAGGATGTCTCTGCTGATCGCTCGCGCGTCTGCGTCTTTGGTGCTGGAAACTTTGGAAGCTGCCTGGCTGATCACCTCGGCGACTCGAATCACGAAGTTTTCATGTGGGCTCGCGAGAAGGAAGTCATCGAGACCTTCAATGCTTCCCATCGTAACCCCGTCTACCTCACCGATCATGCATTCTCCGAGAACATCACCGCCATCGGCCCCGACTTCCCTGACGAGGCGTTCATCGAGTCTATGGACGTGCTCATCTTCGCGATCCCCACGCAATTCCTGAGGTACGCGATCCGCGAGCGGTCCTGCGCGCGTCTTAGAACATTCCAAGACAGAGTCTAGCCACCCTGCACCCGCGCTTCAATGAAAAGAAACACCCTCTGCTTGTCTTTGTGAACAAGGGTATCGAGATCGGCACGAACGCCTTGACTCTGGAAATCATCACGGATACTTGCGGTCCCGCATTAGCCAAGGCCGCAACATTTATTGTGAGGTGCTCTTCTTTTTTCCACCGAGCGACTAGCTTGACGCCCGCAAATAGTCTGGTCCCTCCTTCGCAAAAGAAAGTACGGCATAAGCTGGCTTACAATTGCGTCCCGAAATTGATTTGCTCACGCAGTCATTCAACGCCAGCCGACCTCGGTCTCTGTCGCGTCCCTTACCGAAAGTGAAGCAGAGAAGACCAGTACACTGTTCCATCAGCCTCATTTTCGTTGGTACGTACGTTTTCTTCATGGCCATTTACTCAACTTGACAATACATAGCTACACTGGCTCCGATCCCATAGGTCTTGAGCTGTCAGGTGCACTCAAGAACGTCTATGCCATCGCCGCTGGAATGTCGGACGGCTTGGGCTACAAGAACAACACTCGGGCTAGTGCGTATTGTTAGACTTTATGCTCTCACCTGCTCAATTCCCGCAGTGATTATCACTCGTGGTCTGGCGGAGATGGCCAGGATTGGGACGGCATATGGCGCTTCGCCCTTGACTTTCCTTGGTCTAGCCGGTGTTGGAGATTTGTTCCTCACCTGCAGCTCCTCCAACAGCCGGAACTATACTGTTGGATATCGCTTAGGCCAGGGGGAGTCGCTGGATGAAATTGTCAAGACCCTGGGGAGTGTAGCCGAGGGTGTCTCGACGGCAAAGGGTGCGAAGGCGATCGTCGACCAGATGAAGGTTTCGGCGCCCATCGCGGAAAGCGTGAGTGTGTGCGCCGTTCAATCGAATCCATCTAACATGCGCTATCAGATCTACGAAGTGCTCTATAACGGTGCGCATGACCGTCTGTTGACGCCTGAGATGAAGCTGACTTTGCTGTTCGCAGGGTTGGGAGTGAAAGATGCGATCCGGTACTTGATGGAGCTGCCGCCCTCAAAGGAGCTGGACCTTCCGAAGGCCCCACACGGGCCTGCGAGTCGCCTGCTGAAGAAGCTAGGGTTGGACGAGTGAATAGGGCGTACGAACTTGGGATTATCGATGGCCCCGATAGGTGCGGGGTGCGGCGGGCCTGCCTTCCGCGCGCTCGGCTGAGTCAAAGAGTGGACGCCCTAGCTTTTCGGGGGTCCGACGTAACCAATGATGTGTCAGGGATTGCGGGCGAAGTAGGGGGCATAGCTAGCGAGTGCAAAGACAAGAATTTCTGGACATTTTCTGAGCGGGGGAGGAGGGCAATACCCCCGCGAAGCCCCGAGGCACGGAAGACAATGCGAATGCCATTATTGGGCGCTGCGCAATGCAAGGCACGGATGTAGAAG
>JAMQCK010000778.1:0-15988 GCA_024196135.1 Pleurotus ostreatus/Saccharomyces cerevisiae fusant | reverse complement strand
CCCTGCTCCCTCCTCCCGCGTCCTCCTTCCGGCCCCTTCCCTCCGTCTCACTCCCTCGTCCCCGTCATCCCTCCTTCCCTCCTGCACCTTCCGCCCCCTCCTACCTTTCAACCCTTCGTCCCCTCTCCTTAACCCCCACCAACCCCCTCCCCCTCTCCTCCCTCGTCCTCCTCCCCTCTCCTTTCCCCCTCTCATCTGCCCTCCCCCTCTCCTGCCCTCCCCCTCTCATCTTCTCGTCTCCTCGCCCTTCCTTCCCCCTTTTTCCATTCACTGACCCTATCCCCCCAGCACGCCGACCACTGGGACCCGCTCGATTCGCCGGTGGAACCGACGCATCGACAACGGTTCGTCGAACCGATGCATAGGACCAACCATAGGAGGGAGGCGAGCTCGTTGGGGTCGATGTTGAGGAGGAGCGAGGAGGTGTTGGGGCGCAGTGAAGCGAACCTACTAGGTCGGAGCGAGGCGAACATGCTAGGGAGAACAAGCGGCGTGGACGCGCATTCCATCGCGCACCTCAATGCCCAGATCGGCGAGCTGAGAGGGGTGGTGGAGCGGCAGGTGAGTGCGAGGTTTTGACGCCTTGCTTTGACGCGCCCCTTCCCTGCCCCTCCTCCCCTCCCTCCTTCCCTCCCCCTGTACCTCTCCCTGTGCCTCTCCCTTACCACCTCCTTCCCCCCCTCCTTCCTCTTCTTCCCCTCGCCGTCCTAACACTAACTCCTCCCTATCCACACACTAACCCCCACCCCCTCCCAGACACGGCTCCTCGAGCGGCTGTTGGGCGAGAAGGACCGGCGGAAGGGGAAGGGGCGGGCGGAGGGGTGAGGGGGGTGGTGTTTCGTGGCACATCGACACCCCCCCATGAAGGCTAGGCAGGTTACGCCTCAGGCGAAGAGCTGGGGGGAGCGCCGTAGGGAAGCGAGGCGGAAAGGTCGGAGAGGAAAAAGACAACGCACGCATAGACGTATACCCCGCACGATTCAATTGATAGAGTGTATTATGCGAATTTGTACAGAGGGCGATAGCCGGTACATACGCGATTTTGGTGTGAGATGAGAGAAGGGTGATGAGATGAAAATCGGGGGAGGATAGGGAAAGAGGGGAGGGAAGGAGGAGGGGGTAGGAGGAGAGGAAGGACGGGCGAAAGGATCGGTGGGAGGAGGGCAGAGAATCGGCGGGGGGAGGGCGAACGAGATGTTCAAGCGGTCAAGGGGCGAGGGTTCTGCGCGAAAAAAGGGGTGAGGGTGGAATGGAAGATGATGGTGGCGAGCGCGTGCGACTTGTGAGGTGAAGCGAGGCGCGTGCGAATCGTTCGGCACGCCAACCGCGCGATCGTCCGGCACGCCCGCCGCACGATCGTTCGGCACGCCACCCGCGCGGTCGTCTTACAACAGTACAATCGAGGTGGGCGAGCAGGCGGAGTCAGTGGTAGCAGGCGGGCAGCCGGAGTCAGCGATAGCAGGCGAGCGCACGGTCGTATATGGGTGCGAGCGCACAGTCGTATATGGGTGCAGAATCGATGAGAGGGGGAGAGCAGACGCGAATAGGAGGGGGTGCAGACGCGAATAGGAGGGGGGAGGTGGCAGTAGACGCGGAGGGCGCCGCGATCGGGTTGTCACATCTGCTGCCATACACAACGCCTACCTCGCCCGCTACTTGCTGGCATGACGGAGCCGCGCGCCGGACCCTTCCCCCGTTGCAGATATACCCTTGAGGGCCGTCGCAGCGATATAGATACTGGATTTTCCCATGTCATGTCACGGTATGGATATGCACACTGTCAATTCACGCGTACAAGATTACATCTATGCAACACTTAGATCGACCCAAGACACGCACCGGTAAGAGCCGAACGCGGGCGACGTAACGTGACGGCCGGCGACCCGGCGCGGAACCAGATCAAGGCTGCGCGCCCCTTCCTCCTCCCCCTACCGTGCCCGCCCTACTGTAGGCTACCCCCTCATGTTATATATCGCTGGAATCGCACGATCTGAAGCTATCCAACGCTGTTTATATCTAGCGCTCGCACGGGCGTCGACAACGTTCAAAGCTTCAAGGTACACATGCATCCGAACAGAAAACGCCGCGACGCCATCTAGCTCACCCCGCCGACTTCCGCGGGCGAGTTGCGTGTCTTGTGAAAGGATCAGACGCTTAGTATTCCACAAGACACGCAAATCCTGGGCGGGCGGCCTAGGGGATGCGTGTCTTGTAAAGAAATAAGCTGCATGCCCTCGCAAGACACGCACGCTAAGAATAATCGCCCGGTTCGCGCTCGGGCCTCTACATGCGATCCGCTTGCCCTCTGAGGTAAGCCAGTGGGCTCCCTACGTGACGTCGACATTCCGGCGCCGAACCGGTGCACGCCTGATAGGACAGTTGAGCTGCGACGCGCCTGACTCCCCGACGTTCAATAATGCTGATTCCCCTTTCAACGACCGCTTTGCGTGGCGCGCAGGTCACCGTGCGCAGACGCGTCGCGCAGAGCACTCGCTCGTTCACACACAGCAGTGAGTAGTAACAATTGACATGTATTGCCAAACACAACATATTGAGCCCTCTTCCTCACTCAGCAATCTAATACCCCTCCACGCTAGCTTTACGACACCCCGCCGCACAAACACCCTTCCGCTTATGAAGATCCACGGCGCTCACTACCTCACTCGGTCTCAACGTTGCCGTATCCCACCCAAAATACCTTCGCAGTACCTTTCCAGGTACTGTGTCCGCACGCGAAAACGGCAAAATGCGCGATACGGAAGCGGAGAATGCGTCTACGCAGCGGTAAGCGCCGAGTGATACCATTGGCAACCCTCCTCTTTGACCTCCTCCCCCCTTGTCCCAGGGTGCTCTTTGTCGCGCTACCATTGCGGCACGCGCTTGCATGTACAGCTGAGCTGCGCTTTGTTAGCTGTACAGCGCCGGAAGTTTGCCGGAAGTTGGCAACGGAACAGAGTTTTCTCCCCGCTACGAAGGTACGCGTCAATTCGGGCAAATTCGCTGCATCGTATGCAGAAGTATCACTGATGCATTCTCTAGATATTTTCGACGAAGTGCTAGTACCCAAAGGGTGCTCTTCGCAGAGAAAATGTACCGTAGGGGCGCAGGGGCGCTATTCAGGCTACCCAAGGCGTCAACGAGTCGCCCACGTCGCCCATCCGCCTACCCACCCGCGCGCGGCGGCACAAGTCGTACAGCACGAGCACACGCTCGCGCCGGAGCCTCTCCTCGACACGCCACGAGCCGCCGAGTCCACGCCGGCTCGTGCGCCCGTCTGCGCGGCGGTCGCACGGCCGCGACGACCTCCCGTTTACCTCGCGGCGCACGGGCACGTTCGCGGCCAGCCTGCGCGACAACTTTGGCGGGTGGTACACAGGGAGCGCGTTCAAGGTCGACTACGACACGCCGAGCACGACGTCGACGGACCACTCTCATCAGCCACTCCTAGCGCCTGTGCGCGGGCCGGAGGCAGAGAAGGAGAAGGTCGGCCCGCCGAGCGCGTTCATGAAGTCTGCGCCGCAGCTGGTGGAGGGGGACGTCATCACGTAAGTGACGACGGGCGGGAAGGCGAAGGCAGGGGGGCTGTGTCGCCGCTTCTGCGTCGAGGATTGTACACAACCTCGAGATGAGCACGTCTGCATCGGGGCACCTAATCATACACATTTTCGGCTATTATAGGTACACTAGCAGTGCATACTAATGTACAGCAGCGGCGATCCAGTATCGCGCGCTCCACCAGGAGGTATCGCGGGCGAGGGGTACGGTGCGCGACGACGCGGGTGAGGGAGAGCGGCGGCGGGGGCAGGCGCGGAGGCAGACGCGGGATCGGATAACGCGCGCGTGGCGCCGGAATCACCGGCCGCGCGCCCCGATCAGCCGGGTCACGTGCGTGTCTTGACGGAGCCGAAGACACGCTGAGGTAAGCGGCCCGCGCCAAGGTTGCGTGTCTTGTAAAAAAGAAGCGTACACGACTAGAACTACGCGTACAAGATTACAGCTATGTGTACAAGACTACAAGGGCGTGTCCATCTGACTGTCAAATAAAAACGACGCAAGCCTAGGCGGGAGGTCCTCCTTCTTCAAGTTCGTTCGGTTGTCAATGGACAGTATCAGCAGCGCTTCCTTCACGGCATCGCAGAAATCCTCCCATATCTCCGTCGGCTTATCGTCCTCCTTTGGGGGTGGCAGCGCCCGACCTTCAATTTGAGCAATAAAATTATCAAATTGTGACTTCCTCTGCGATTCAGCCGACCCCCCGAGCCTGAGAAGCATGACGGCGAAGAAGAAGCGTATGCTATGCGCAAACACCTTCATCGCGCTGGACCACGAGTCGGTCGGGAGGCTGTCATGCGGCCAGCGCGGGTCGTGGATGAATCCATACTTGCTGTCTAGGCAAGCTCTCGCGTTGCTGTTCAAGCATGCTCTCGCGTTGCTGTTCAGGCAAGCTCTCGCGTTGCTGTTCAAGCATGCTCTCGCGTTGCTGTTTGACCACGCTCTCGCGTCGCCCATGATCCACATCCCGTCGCTCATGGTCCACGTCTCGAACAAGGGTGGCAGGGGATCGAGTCGCTGGCCATCTCTGTAGCAGCACAGGACCCAGGCGAGGATGTAGAAAAACGCCTCGAGATCGTGCCGGTAGAGGTGCGGGAGATGGCCGGCCACTCCGGGTACGTGGTGGCCGTCCGCTTCGTGTACGCGGTGGACGTCCGCTTCGTGTACGCGGTGGCCGCCCCATTGACATGCCCCAAATTCCAAGCGCGCGATAGCCATGAACTGCATCGTACCGCTCCTCTGCAAGCCCGAGTGCGTCTGTGGGCCCGTGTGCGTCTGCGAGATGCTGGTGTCGGTTGCGAGGTCCCAGTCGTTGAGAACCGGGCATATGTCGAGCACCGGACAAGCCTTAGACTGACCATCACGCCGGCCCCGATACATGAGGTTGTTCAGGCTCGGATCTTGGTGGTGGATCCCGTGCGTCCAGGCAAGGTAGTGAGCTAGGTAGCAAGCGGTCAGCTCAGCCGTATAGCATTCAGCTCAGCCGTATAGCGGTCAGCTCAGCCATATAACGGTCAGCTCAGCCGTACACCGCGCAACCGGGGCAGACTGGCACAGCGTGTATGCGCCGCAGGCTAGCACAGCGTGCATGCGCGGCAGACCAGCACAGCGTGCATGCGCCGCAGACTAGCACAGCGCGCATGCGCGGCAGACTACCACAGGCAGACGGAGGACGTAAATACCCTCTGGAGGACGTACTAACCCTCTGGAAGACGCACTCACCCTCTGCGCACTGGAACCACGCGTCGATGAAGTTCCATCCTTGTAGTTTGTGCAGCGGTTCGAGGTGCGCTGTGGTGATCGAGCGGAGGACACGATGGCTTTCCTTCATCATGCGATGCACCTGGTGAACCTCGACCTCCGGTCTGTTCTCGATCAAGCGGAGGACACGATGGCTTTCCGCAATCGAGCGGAGCACACGATGGACACCGCCGCCGGGTCCAGCAAGGTAACAAGTGCGAAGCGAGGTGCCACAAGTACGAGAAGAGATGCTTGTTTGCGTCGTATAGCGGCCGCGGTGGGAGTGGGCGAGGAAGCGAAAGTGGATGGGGCGTACTGCACGATTGGCATGTGCCGGGATGGGAGCCAGCCAACATGTGCCGGGATTGGAGCCAGCCAGCCAGTCGAGTCCTGAGCGACCTCGTCGTCGGAGCGCTGCCTCGTTGTCGGAGTGCGAGTGCGACCTCTTCGTCTGAATGCGAGTGCGACCTCCTCGTCAGAGGGCGACCTCCTCGTCGGAGTGCGAATTATCGGTGGGCTCGCCGTGAGCGGAGTCGTTCGTCCAGGCGTGTAACGCACTCGCCTCGGCATGTAACACACTCGCCTACGCATGTGCCACACACGCCCGGACGGTGTGGAAAGCCTCGTAAGCCAGCCTAATGTAGGGTGGGGTCGAGCTCGATGTGCTCAGACGCGCTCATGGCGGTCAGACGCGCTCATGGCGGACGGGAAGGAAAGCAAGTTGGTGAACTTTGAAGGGCGCACTCGTGGCTCGCTCGATCGGTCCGTCGATGTCATCATCACGGTTCACCGTGTCTTGCTCATGACGGTCGCCTCAATCGCGTCTGCTCTCCATATCAACTCCATGTTATTGCGTGCGCAGCCAGAGGCATGCCACGACCGGGCTCTCAATTGCCGCCTCTCAGCGTGCGCCAGAGCTGTCTGCAACACGAACAGGACGCTTGATGACGGGTCTTGGCTTGCCCGCCCGCCCCGCTATTCGACAACTACAGCATGCTCAACTGTCGTATGCCTGATATACGCGCAGGTCACTACCTATGCGCATACTTATACTGAGCTTCTCAGTGGCGCCTTCGCCCCGTACGGCCTCACACCCCGCGCGATGTGAGGCGCACGCCACTCGTGCGCCAGATCCCCTTCGCTATTCTTTCAATTGACCGTCATGCCTGCGCTGGACATCCTCCGAGAGACGCCCATCCGCGGCATGTTCGACGACTGGGACATCGCCGCCCCTCATTCGTATCCCGACGATGGTTCTCGCGGCGTCCTGAACGACTGGGATCTCGCGGTCGATCTGCACGCGCCCACCGCTGGCGCGACGCCCTTATTGCCGCTCGGCACGCCCCCCTTTATGATTGAACGCCTCTACCGCCACGACCTCGAGTCCCTCTTCTACGTCCTCACCTGGGCCGCGTGCTGCTATAAGGACGCGCGGCGCCTCGATCCCTTGCCAGAGATGTTCGAGAGGTGGGCCCTGGGCGGCTTCTCCATCCGTCCTCGCGATCTCATGGCCTACGACGACCCGCATCCCCTCGACAGCAAAACCGCTTTTATTGCCGGGTGGTATCAGTGGCCTAGAGACATCCTGCCGACGGGCGAGCCTAGAGACATCCCGTGGCGCGAGCCGGGGTACATCGCAGAGGGGTTGCGCTTCTTCTTCATGGAGGACGAGGCTGCGCGGCGGGCTGTCAGAAGTCGGCCGGCAGGGAGGGCCTATCGAGGGGCGGCGATGAAGGCTCTTAGGGAGGGGCGGGAGCCGCCGCCCCGCCCGCGGGAGGCGGATGAGCCTGAGAAGATGTGGGAGGGGTTTTGCGCAGCTGTGAGGGAGGTTATCGAGGATATCATCTCAGTTTTTAATAGCAAGACTCGCCTATAGCAGCACTCGCCTGTAGCAACACTCGCCTATAGCAACACCCGCCTATAGCAACACTGGCCTACTCGAGTATAGCAGTACTCGCTAATGCAAGCTTTTCCACCGCGCTGGCATGCGTGAATATTCGCTCAGGGATGGTCTGCAAGGTGAGTTCGGTACGTGTTCATGCCTCGACTGCATGTTGATTATTCAAGCCTCGACTTCATGTTATCCAAGCCTCGACAGCATGTTATCCAGGCCTCAACTTCATGCTATCTCAGCGTTCTTTGCTAGTTATGTCCTCGTGCGACACGTCCTCACGCCGCATGCGAGGCGTACGTTGCCTACGCCGCGTCGTCGTCGCGCGCTAGGCTGCGAGCGACCGTCATTCGCGTGCCAGGCTGCGAGAGAGCGTCATTCGCGCCTACGAGCGACGTTCATCCCTGCCTACGACCAATCGCCATCCCATCCATGGACGCTTCTCCTGGAGTGATGGCTAGCGCTGTGCTGAACGATTGGGATCTCTCCAGCGACGCGTCCCCGCTCCCTGCCAGCGATGCATCCCCGCTCTCCACCACCAACACACGTCTCCCCTCGCATGTCGCAGGATTGCTGCCCTCACCTCCCAGCGTCACCTTCGCCGCCATCGACATCCTCCACGACGCGTTTACTGGCGTAGTTGGGCATTTGTACCGCCTCCGTGACCTCGAGCATCTGTACCGCCACGACCTCGAAGCCTTCATCTGGGTCTTCATCTGGGTCGCGTGCTGCGTCGAGGATGGCGCATCGCCTCGCTGCGTCGAGAATGCCCGGCGACTCGATTCCTTGCCCGAACTGTTCAGAGACTGGGTATGCGGTGACGTGAAACGTTGCCAGGGCGGCAAGTTCAGACTTCTCCACTTTGGATTTCAGGCTGTAGAGCCGACCGCAACGTGGGCTGCAGGGCCGCCCTCGACATGGGCAGCGGAAGGCAGTCTAGCGGATTCTCTTCTATTTTATCTGTTTAGATTACACAACAGACAGGCCGAAGTAGTGTGGGACGTGACGGAGAATGCTGCTCCTCCGGAGGAAGAAGATGCACCGGAGAAGGACTGGAAGGAATTTCTGCAGGTCCTTAAGAATGTGGGCCAGAGGCACCGTGCCCTTCTTTATTTGGTCGATTTGGTTGCTGATTAGTGATGCGGAGGGTGGCATGTAGAATTTATGAACTCGGGTTACGTGCCATTGACGTTTGTGGATATCTTGCGCTTCATCCTGCCGCAGTGACATGCCGCGCACGACGCTTTTGAATCGAGATGGGAGAGGGTATCGTGGTCATCATGCAGAAAATTGGATATGTGGCGCGTTACCTTACATTCCAACGAGCGAGTTGCCTTACATCCCAACGAGCGCGTTACCCTACATTCCTACAAGCGACCTTACATCCCCACAAGCGACACCACCACCTTCCCCTCCGCCGTATCCCACCCACCCTTCAGCATGTCCACGAACGCCTGCGGCGCCGCCTCCATACCCTCGTAGATCCGCTCTGTGCTCTTCAGCTTCCCCTCCGCGAGCATGCGCGGCACGTCCTCGAGGAACTTGCCCATGTACTCGCCGGCGATGTAGGGCGCGAGGAAGCCGGAGACGGTGACGTTGCGCTTGAAGATCATGTCGGTGTTCTGTGGGGATGGGGAGTGAGTAAGGAACGGGGACAGCGATAACGGAGAAGCTCGACCGTCCGGTGTACCGGGGTATGCAGCAGCGACAGCACTCACCTTGATTCCGAAGCGATCCTCGGGCGCGACGTTGTACTCCGCGACCTGTCCACAAATGATGACGCGTCCGAACAAGTTCATGTTGTCGAGAGCTGCCGCGAGAGCCTCGGCGCCGACGTTGTCCTGCAAGGAAGTCAGTCACGACGTTCGGGAGATGTTCAACCACGACGTTCAGTAAATGTTGAGACAGAACGTTCACGAAATGTTCAGTCACGACGTTCACGAAATGTTTGGGTCGAATCAAACGCACATAGTAGACGTCAAGCGGCCCATGCTCCTCCAATACCTCCTTGTACGGCTTCTTCTTGTAGTTGAAGGGTACATCGCATCCCAGCGAGCGTAGGTACTCGACTTTAGCGTCCGAGCTAGAAAGGGGACGTCAGTACTGGGGCAGGCAAGGCACGAATGCACGAGAAGGCTGACCCTGCCGAGGCGATCACTTTCATCCTGTGCAAGGTAGGTTAGTAGATTGTACGGCAATTCCAGACTACGAACGATATACCCGTCGAGCTTCGCAAGCTGGATGATCAAGCTATCGATACGCGGTCAGTCGGAGGTTCAGGTCGTCCAAGATTCATGCCCACCTCCCGACGGCAGATGCCCCCGCGGAGACGAACACGGTTTCTCCCTGCGGAAGCAGCTGTTAGCCACCTCCAACTGGGATATGAAACACAAGACGAACCTTCTTCGCATTTGCGTACTTCTTCCAACTGACGTACGCAGTCATACCCGGCGAGCCAGCTACACTGCAGTACTTCGCCAACGAGAAAGCCCCCTCCGGGTCAGGGATCTGGGGAAGGGATGGTCAGCAAGGTCATAGTCAATCGATGTTGACGACGCTCACCTTTTGCGCATCGCCGAAATCGTCCATGTTTGGCGTCCACCATGGCCACTCAGCGGGATTCCAGTTGCGGCGGGCTATGAATCAATCGTAAGCATGCGTATGACGAAGACCGGGGCTCGGAATTACCCTCCATATACGGCTGGACGGTGTACAGCTCCCAATGCGACGCGCCGTAGACGAGGTCGCCTGGCTTGAGCTCAGGCTTCTCGGAGCGCACAACCTGCATGACGCAGAGACCAACGACGCTGCAGGCATTGGTTAGAAGTACCGCATGAAGAGTCGCGTAAATCGTACTCACGGTGCACCCGCCAGCATAGGGCTGCTGTAGCTCGCGATGTGCTCCTCGCGCATCCTCTCCCGCATGTATGGTTCAGGGCTTGAGCTGCGTTAGTATAAGTCCTGGCGAATTGGAAAGGAAGCTCACCTCAAATACAGAGCCTTCGTCAGAAAGCCGCCATTCAGCGTTACGGTATCGGGGTCAATGGTGCGCGAATTGTCGTAGACGAGATGCTCGCCAACAACAGGCCACGCTCCCTGAGGAATTGGCTTCGCGTACATCACGCGCGGGTTCGGAACGGGGGCCATGGCTGGTTGGTTGGGAGAATGGTGCAGAGGTTAGGGTGCGTATGCGACAAGTTGAATTAGGCGCCGACGTCGATTGCTGCTATTTTTCCCCATATATATGCGGGGAAGTCCGAGTCGGTAGGCACTCCAGAAAGTAGTTCGCGAGTCAGTAGATTGCGACTCGGTCCGCATTTTTGTGGCAAGTCCCTCCGAGTCGACCTCCGCCCGACTCGGTCCTGCGGTCCTCGGTCCCTGAAACATGGCCGACTCGGCAATAATCATCGTGAAGGGTCTATCATTCGCATGCGTAGAGAACGGATAGACAAGATAAGGTCGGCGCTATGCCCCAGCGTGTGCATGGTGGTAAGAGGCAAGCCTGACGACGCCGAAGCTGAACGTGGGAATATCATTTTGTGGCGTAGGAGGTTTCTTGCGGCAATCGCCGACATCACCGTCAACGGGTCGACCACAACACCCATGTCGTCTCTCGCGCTCTCGTCTCTTGCTAATGTCTGTGTCGTCAATGACTGGGACATATCTAAAGACGTTAGGGAACCCGGACAACACAGACGCATCGGCACGGTCGAATTTATGGCCGTCAGCCTTCTTACCGCTCGAGGGCCCCCCCGCACAATCGAACACCTATACCGCCACGACCTCGAAGCCCTGATTTGGGTCCTCGTTTGGACGATCTCCTGCTATGCAGATGGAGAGAAAATCTGTGCCTACCCTCCCATGTTCGATGAATGGGATACAAACAAGCCGACCGTGTGCGGCAATACGAAGGGTGCTTTCTTGTTCAGCGGTACTCATATCGCCCCTGCCGCCGAGTCATGGGAAGCGGAGGTCAGATTGGCAGACTACTTCCTCATCCATCTGACAGAGATATGTGCGGCTGCATCCATCCGGGTCCGATTACGGGCCGCCATGTCGCTCACTGGCATGGATGAGCCTACTGGCGAGGCCGACGAGCCTGAGCAGGTTTGGGCTGAACTATGGTCCAATATTGACCAACTTGAGAAGTTGTACTATCTCTTACCGTACGTGCCCGAGATTCTGCCCGCTACTATTGCGTAGTACCATTCGAAGCATGTTCTGCCGACCGTGTGGGTGCACATCGCACACCGCGTAGGCACGACCTCTACATGACTTTCACTATGACGGGCAAGTTCGTCTATCAAGTGTAACTACCCTCCTGTACGCTTAGCTATCGTTCGTGCCCACCACGACATCGCAGCTTCGATTTGGATGCTGGTATGGGCATATTCGTGAGCAGGTATATCTCTGGAAAACAAGGAAGGGCGCAGCATAGTCCACACCATTGAGTAGACATACGAATCTGCCCCGCAAGCAAACGTCGTCATCTCTCTTCCAGCTTGACGGGAATATCAAGTCGCGACGAGGTGCAGGCCTCTGCCTTGACTGAGTCGTCTTCTACCTTCGGAGAGACGCCCTCCGATGCGGCGTCGGCGAAAGCCCCGGATCCATTCGCCGACGGTTTACAATCCTCTGCAGACATCGCCAGTAGGCCTGTCGGGAGTGGCTCGACCTCCATCTCTGCATCGCCCAACTCCGCCTTCACCGTCGCCTGCACGAGATCCGCCTTCGCTCGCAGGATACCAATCTCCGCCTCCAAGCTCCGCGTATCCACCAACGCGAAGACCGAGGTATCCAACCGGCCGGCCTTCGCTTCCTCGACGCTCGCCTTGAGGTCGGAGAAGGCCTTGATTTTGGCGGGCATCTGGGCAGCGGGTGAGTCAGCGAGAATGTGAGACGCACGCAGCATGGCAATCAGAGGACTAGACAGTACGCGCCAGGATGGGGAGGGGAGGTAGAACCTAAGGAGGGAGAAAGTGGAGGGAGAAAGTGAAGAGCAAGAAAGACGCAGACACGCACTCCGTAGTTTGCCACCCGACCGGAAGTCGAGCCCATGATGAAGAACAGCGTCTCTCGTACAGCGCCGGAACCTTCTGCGTGAACGATCTTGTATGGTTCGAGCCCGTGTCGTGGAGGTGCATTCTTGCGCTTGGCGACGCGAGGCGGGATCTTGGAGGGACCGCCTGGTGAAGGCATGAGATGGGTCTGAAGCGGGGTCAGTCGAGGGGCATTTTGCGAAGGAATACGAAAGAGTCAAGTAGCTAGTCGCGGACGCGCCGCCTTCTGATGAATGGAACCTCGAGAGATGGGGAAGAATGTCTACAAACCTCAATTACCGCTTTGTACATGGTGTCTGCAATCTGGTTTCCTACGTAGCATACCATCCGAGGTCGATGCTGAGCGGCTTTGGCGAGCACAGTTGCGGCGCCGGCGCGCATCTCGGTTGCGGAGAGCTCAGTGGCCTGAAAGACGTGTCAGTCGCTGTGTTGAAGAGGTGATCCTACGGTCTGAATTCTAGAAGGAAGGATAGCAAGTGCGATACTGACCGAGTTCGTCGGTCGAGTAACCAGGTTTGTCTATATGTCTCCGCGTCAGAGATTGAGTGCGAAGATGTACCAGAGGAACGCACCAGGCCTAGTGAGAATCGCTCCGGCATCGTACCGTCCTCAGATGGATGTAGCGCCTTCTCTGCCGTTGTAAGGCCTGAAAGGAGTCATGACCAGCTATCAGGTCTGTAGCGCTACAGAAACAGAGGGAAGCCGTACCCGAGCCATGAAGCGAGCGCCAGAAGGCGTTGGTAGGGTTGCCAAAGTGGTGACCGGTCTCTGCGGACATCTCGCCTGGGCTGGAGACGTGGTTGAGACGCATGACGGAACAGTGCAACATTAGACGTACTTAAAGCCGCAAAACAGTACTGCATTTCATTCAGTAAAGGACGCAGAGTTTCACAAACGGGACGTACCGTCCAGCTCGTCAATGATGTGGTCTGGCAGAGGGGAGAGATGCGCATAGGTTTCCGGGGGCGCATATCCAGCCTTGGCTTTCTTCACGGGCGAAGCATAGTCTTCTTCCGTCTTCACGCGCTTGCGGGATATGGTAGAGGGTGTGCGACGAAGACTCGAGGTTGAAGTCGAACCCTCTTCCTTCTTGACGCGCTTGCGGGACGAGGACGAAGCTACGGGTTTGACGTCGTCGTGTTCCTCCTCCTTCAGACGGCGTTTTCTGGAAGAAGATACTTCTACCTGAGGCAGCTCGTCGTTATCCTCATCGTCGGACAGGATATCGTTGGTTGCCCACCGACGCGGGGCTGGTTTGCGAGCCGAACGACGAAGGGTTGGCGGCTCCGTGTTCGGGCTAGCAAATGCGAAGGAGGCCAGCTGCGTCCGAAGTTTGGCCTCCGGTGACTCTGTCTTCATTTCAACTTCTTTGTCTGCGAGACCGGAGGACATGGTGGAAGGACCCAAGGCAGGCACTTGAGCAACCCCACGGGCGATCAAGCGGAATTAAAGTGCGGACCGCAAGTCCGGTCCTTTGTACTCCTAGAAAAGGCATCTTTTGTTTGGTCCCGTTGAGGCAGCTGACGCGTGACGTCAACGTGATGCGACGCGCTTGTTGACGGCCACCCTCATGTCCGACATCCCCGCGCTACACGAGCTCGAAGCTGCGGCTCGCGACATCGTTCGCAAAGCTAAGAAGGAGGGCAGGCTGCAGTGCGTCTACTGCTCCTTGTGACTAGCTCAGCATTACTGACTTGTCCCACTCACACAGCGAGGTTACGCCCAGCAGCGTACGACGCGAGATCGAGCAGCAGTTCGACCTCGAACGGAAAGTCCTCGATGATGACGAGTACAAGAAGCCCTTGAAGAAGGTCACGAGGGAAACTGCTGTGCGTGATCCTCTGGCTCTGTTCGGCACCTACTTATTGGAGGTGCAGGAGGAAGATGATGATGAGGAAGAGGATGATGAGGAAGAGGATGAGGATGAGGAAGAGGCCGCGCGTTCGCCCACATCGAAGCCTACATCTAAACCTGAAAGTACTTCCGAACCCAAGTCTGACACGAACAAGAGCCGAGGCAAGAAGCGCAAGTCGGAGGAAGCTGCTCTGTTCACGGACGAGGAAGAGGAGCAAGAGGCGAAGCCACGCTCCAAGAGCGCGCGCAAGCAATTCAAGTCGAGGGTGCGTCTTGGAACCACTTCCATCTCCCACCGTGCTGAAGATACGATTGCAGGACATCATCGTCGACTCAGATGAGGAAGACGCGCCCCCGGATGCTGGGGACAACGATGGGTCGACAAAGGAGAATGATACGGAGAAGGACACCAAGCCCAGCAAGAAGCGCAAGTCTACATCCAGAGCGGACGCGAAACCACCCAAGACGGCGAAGGTTGAGCGCTCACCCTCAGAGGAACCGCAAGAGCCGGCGCCAAAAGAGGCGGACGATGTACGTAGCTAATTTCTGGCACCTCCAGACCCATCCCTCATGCTTGACCTATAGAAGAGCGACTTGGAACTGTCCGTCTTGATAGACGAGCCTCCGAAGCGCAAGCGCAAGTCGAGCACGAAGGAGAAGGGCAAGGGTACGAAGGAGAAGACCAAGACCAGGTCAAGGAAATCCGGACCCGAGCTTAGCAAGGATGAGGAGACGATAAAGCGCCTGAAGGTCCGTTCCTGACTTTTCTTATCGGACTCACCCCTTGCGTGCACCCTTTACTTTCGCTGACCCGTTCCTCAGTCCTTCGTCGTCGCCTGCGGCGTCCGCAAAGTCTGGTCCAAGTTTTTCAAGGCTGAGAACGCGGATCGGCCCTCCGACCAGATTCGCGCGCTGCGCAAGCTGCTCGCCGAGCTCGGGATGACGGGGCGTATGAGCTTGGAGCAGGCGAAGGCGATCAGGGAGAAGAGGGAATTGGAGCAGGAGCTAGGTGAGTGTCCGACGGATTCCTCCTCGCATTTTGCATGGATAATCCTCACTCCTCCCGCTATATCCGTGAATTTTGCTAATGCCTCAACCTTTCAGAGGACGTGCAGCAATTCGCCGCCAAGATGACCGGACGCTCGTCTCGGTCTGCCGCGAAGAACGCGAAGGCTGCAAAGGCGGACTCATCGGACGAGGAGATGGGAGGCAGCGATGACGAGAAGATCATTAGCAATGAAGAGGCCGTGCCGAAGAGGGTGAGTTTCTGTCACTCCAGTGGCTAGTCTGCTACTGACATGACGTGCGCTAGCGTACGGCGGCGCGAAGCATCATGGCCTTCCTGGCCGATCAGAGTGACGATGAATGAGAAGGTATCATACTAAAATGAGCTCAATTCGTTCGAGGTGTCTATTGCATTAATGATGGATTTCGGTGACGACTATTGGGATGGAGTAGTCTGCTGCAAGGTGCTCTCTTGCGGCATCAGCCTTGCGGGAGCTCTGGGCCCGCGAGTGGGGATCTCGCCAGTCGAGCGGGTAGGGGCGAGTGCAGAGTGGTCGCCCGTTGGCGACGGTCGGGCGCGGGAGCGCTCGGGTAGCGTGTAGTGCGCGTGTAACGACGCGCGCGCGTGAGATCGAATATGTGAATGCCCGCGTCGGAGTTAGACTCAACGACGAGGCGGGAGGCGGCCCTTCCGGTGCCTGCTGCTCAAAGCCTCTCCTATAGGAGGCTGATTCAAGCTGCAGACAATGGTAAGAGTAGAGATGGTGATTCTTCCTAATGCGGCAGGCTGCCTTGCAGCCTGCGAGGTATCTAATCTAATCTACAGTGTATGTAAAATATGAGCAAAAGAAAAACCGTGAGTGCGAGCGTGACTCGAGAGTATGCC